>JAUESE010060392.1:0-18859 GCA_032274725.1 Malacoctenus triangulatus
TCTGATTTTATTTCACCAATCGATCTGGAAAAGAGCCCATTGACAGTGTTTGTAGAAGGGAGGGCCTTCAGGAACAGATACAGTAGGTAATTAAATGACCGTTCTTCCAGTCACACTTTTCAGACCGATTCGATCACCACAGTATGTCGAAGTAATTGAAACCCAACCCCAAACTTTGCCAGAGAGTGAAAATGATTGAAGAACAGCTTTCAGTCACATTCATTGTACCTTTTCTGAAGAAGTAAAGAGATTATTTCTTATCATGAACAAAACTGTCATTGTGCTGCATCCACAAACAGCGCTTCACAAGCGGCCATTGTTGTCAAACATACAGTTGCTTCCTGCTGTTGCCACGTCTGCATCTTTGGATTCTTTCAGCTTTATGCAGCGAGTCGCTTTTTGAGATTGGAGGAACAAATAAATCTGTGTGATTTCAGAGAACAAATCAGGCAGGTCCATCTAAACTGTCATTCGACACAAAGAGAGAGACTGTACAGAAGGTGAAAGAATGATCTGAAAATCTCAAATTGAAGGATTAACAGCTATACAAACATTTGTTACAATATCGTTACAAGTCACTTGCAAAAGTGTGAATATAATGACAGAGGAAAATGCACTTTTATCAGAACATTTATGAACATTTGCATTTTTGTCTTTGTAGATAGATAAATGACAGAAAGTCTACACACTTCTTCCTGCATGCACAGTGAGAAGAACGTTCACACTGAAAAGACACACATTTTCAATTCCCTTTCTTGCTTTTGTGTTTCTAACTCGCGACTCATCAGATTCATGTCATCAGTTTTTCCATATTTCATTCATCACAGGTAACATGTAGTACCAGAGATAAGCTGACTGAACACTTCTTTGACACAAAGACTTTGACTGATTTGAACAGCTGGCTCATCCTGAATCCTGACATGTGCTACAAGCACAGATCGGTTGTTGGTGAACAATGTAATTATGAGAAACCCAATATTGTGTATTTGTTGTTATTCTATCAATTTTTGTACTTTTCTTGATTACACATAGTTAAAATTGAAATAACCATAAATGTTCTGGTTGTAATGTGACACTGTGGTGTCAGTGCACAAAACACAAAGAAACACGTGAATTAAAATATAAAATCATTACGTCATTGTCAATACTAATCATTAATAGTTCAAGCATACATTTCCATAATCTGATTTGTGAAAAGAGAAAGACCAAACATCCAACAGTTTGTCACTCAACTCAAAAAGCTAAACCTATTTCTGTTTTTCACTATACATTGATTACATTCTACAAAAAATCAGAATTGTTAAATTATTATGAGAATAAAAAAACAATTATAACCCCAAACCTACTTTTTTCCCTTTTTACAGAACATCTTCTTGAGGTGTTTTGAAATTTCTTTCATTTTCACTCCATATATTACAGGATTGAGGAGGGGATTGTACAGAACTACTTGTAGAGACATTATCAATCTAACAATTTTTGAGCGATTCAGTTCCAGTCGAGCGATAATAATATCATATGCAACCAGAAGAGTACAACAGATTAAAACCAACAAATGAGGCAAACAGGTCTCTGCAGCTTTGCTTCTGACATCTCTGCTGCTTCTGTAGGAAATCGCAAGTATTTTGATGTACGTGAACAGAATGAATAGCACAGGAACAACAACAAGATTTAGCATCGCAATCACACCATACACTCTGATCAGTGTGGGGGTCACACAGTGGAGCTGGAAGATTGTGTTGTTGCAAAAAACTCCTTTCAAACTGAAGTAGCACAGCCTTTCCTTTGCATTTAAAACTGTTGGCACTGCTGTCTGCCATGCAGGCATAATCCAAGCAAATAGTAGTAAAAGAGTGACAGTTCTCCTTCTCATGAGAGTTGGATACAACAGAGGTTTACATATTGACACATATCTGTCATAGGCCATCACTGCTAGCAGCAAGAAATCTGCACCAATTAAAGCATAAAAAATAAAATACTGTAAAAGACAAGCTTGGTAAGATATGACCTGCCTGTCAGACAGGAAGTCAATGAGGAGCTTTGGGTAGATGGTCGAACTGAACACAAGTGAGTTCAGAGACAGAGCTGCAATGAAAATGTACATCGGCTCATGGAGGTTTTTTTGGGTCCAGACCAAATACACGATCGTAGCATTACTGAAAATGATTAAAATATAAAGCGCAAGCATGATCACAAAGTAAAGGTACCTGTATTTCTTCACTTCATCATACCCATCAAATGTTATATATGTTTCATTTGAATTCATTTTTGTCAAAGACATTAAACAATGTGACTTTGTATAACTTTTGTGCCTGATTGTCTGTTAAATTTGGAATGTGAGCTGACTGAAATTTTATAAGGTTCCTTTTCCCTCCAAGGAACTCATTAAACTTTTTGTCAACACATCATAATCATTTACCAGATCTGAGAAGATGATGTAATTCATCTAGAACTTTGAGCACAGCGATTTACTAACGTTCCTACCGGTTGGAGTTCTACAGGCTCTTTTTTGGTCATCAGATTACAGGATTAATTTGTTTAAAACTGCAAATACATCAGTGTTTTTCATGAGCCTCCACCAATCAATTGGGGTTTTATGCCTCCCAAAAAACGTTTTGGTAAATAGTTGCGACTGAATGAAAGATTTGTTTTAGGTAAAATTGTTCTCAGCTTTGTGTCAACAGGACCTCAGTGGTGCCCAATGTAAATTAAGGTTTGCAAAAAAAGACCCTCGTGAGTTTAAAAAGAAATCTTGAGTCAAATTTAAATTTTTTGGCAGTTTTCTTCTTTGTCTTACAACTTTACAAGAAAAAGTAGAATTAATGAACATACTGCTTTTAAGAAAACAAATTTTATTTCACCAATCCATCTGGAAAAGAGCCCATTGACACTGTTTAGAGAAGGGAGGGCCTTCAGGAACAGGTGCAGTAGGTGATTAAAGGAGCGTTCTACCAGTCACACTCGTCACAGAATGATTCGATCACCACAGTATGTCGAAATAATTTTAACCAAACCCCAAACTTTGTCAGGAGTGAAGAGTGTAAATGATTATGCAGCATCCGCAATCAGCACTTCAAAAGCCACCATTGTATTCAAGCATACAGTTGCTTCCTGCTGTCGTCACGTCTGCAGCTGCGGCGTCTTTCAGTCTGATTGGAGCAGGTCACGTTTGGAGATTGGAGGAACAAATAAATCTGTGTGATTTCAGACAATAAATCAGGCAGGTCTATCTGAACACTTTTTTTGTGCATGCACAATGATAAGAACCTTCACACTGAATACACACACATTATCAGTTTCCTTTCATGCTTTTGTGTTTCTGCGCCACAACTCATCAGTCTCATGTTGTCAGATTTTACACATTTCATTCATGACAGGTAACATGTCATACCAGAGATCAGCTGACTGGACACTTTTTTTGACACAAAGAGACGTGGATGATTTTGAAACATTAAATTCATCCTGGAATATATCACAAACACAAGTTGGACAATTTACATTGCAATTATGTCAAACTCAATATTGAGTATTTTTTGTTTTTTTTTCTTGTTTTTCCTAATCACAAATAGTTAAAGTTGAAATCATCTTAATATTCAGGTTCTAATTTGACAATCTTTTGCCTGTTCTAATGACTAATGAAATAAAACATGAAATCATTACATCATTCCGGATGTAATCAGTAATATTTCAAGAAAAACTTTCCATAATATAATGATTGCAAAAGACCAAACATTAAGCTGGTTGTCCATAAATTCAAAAAGTTAAACCTATTTGATCACCTCCTAGAATAAACACTTATGTGAATTATTCTGAAAAAAAGCTTATTATAACCCCCAACCCTACTTATTTCTCTTCTTACAGAACATCTTCTTAAGGTTTTTTGAAATTTCTTTCATTTTCACACCATATATGATGGGATTGAGGAGGGGATTGTACAAGATTATTTGTAGAGACATCATCAACCGAATGATTTTTGAAACGTTGAATTCCAGTCGAGCGATAATAACATCATACGCACACAAAACAGCAAAACTGAATAAAACCAACAAGTGAGGCAAACATATCTCTGCAGCTTTGCTTCTGACTTCTTTGCTACTTCTGTAGGAAATCACAAATATTTTGATGTATGTGAATAGAATGAAAAGCGCAGGGAGAATTACATTATTTAGCAGCATAATCAGTCCGTACACTCTGATCAGTGTGGGGGTCACACATTGGAGCTTGAAGATCGTGTTGTTGCAAAAAATTCCTTTCAAACTGAAGTAGCACAGCCTTTCCTTTGCACTTAACACTGTTGAAACCGCCATCTGCCACGCAGGCATAATCCAAGCAAATAGTAGTAAAAGAGTGACAGTTCTCCTTCTCATGAGAGTTGGATACAACAGAGGTTTACATATTGACACATATCTATCATAGGCCATCGCTGCCAGCAGTAAGAAATCTGCACAACCTAAAGCATAAAACATGAAATTCTGGAAAAGACAAGCGTGATAAGATATGACCTGCCTGTCAGACAGGAAGTCGATGAGGAGCTTTGGGTAGATGTTTGAACTGAACAGAAGTGAGTTCAGAGACAGAGCCGCAATGAAAATGTACATCGGCTCATGGAGGGTTTTTTGGGTCCAGACCACATACACGATCGTAGCATTACTGAAGATTATTAAAATATAAAGTGCTAGCATGATCACAAAGTAAAGGTACCTGTATTTCTTCACTTCTACAAGCCCATCGATCGTTATATATGTTACATTTAAGCTCATTTCGAGGCTAATAAATTAAATGATGTGATTTTGTATCACCTTTGTCCCCGATTGTCCGTAAAATTTGGAGAGTGAATTAACTAAAGTTTTATAGGGTTCATTCTCCCTCTGAGGAACTCATTAAACTTTTTGTCAACACATGTTCATCAAGCTGCAGGTCTGTGAAGATGATGTAATTCATCTACAACTTTCAGCACAGCAATTTACGAACTTTCCTACCTGTGGAGTACTACAGGGTTGCTCTCCTTCACTGGATTACAGGTACATATATTTTTTTTAATCTGTGGATACATCATTGTTTGCCTTTAACTCAGGTTCTCTTTTTTCATGGGCCTCCACCAGTCCATCTTAGTTTTATTCTTCCTGATAGACCTTTTCTCAAAAGCTTTCATCTGCTTGAAAGACGTGTCAGAAGGGAGAGTGTTTTCTATTTTTGTTCGACAGGACTTCAGTGGTGCCCAAAGTAAACTTGGATTAAAAAAAATACCCCTGTGTCTTGAAAAATGGAATATGAAGCCGAATTTATTTTTTCTGGCAGTTTTCATTTTTGTTTAAAAGCTTTTAAAGAGAAGGAAGAAATAATGAACTTGCTACTTTATAAAACAGACATTTTTTCACTCATTAACCAATAAAATAGCCCACAGACAGTTTTTGTAGAGGGGAGGGCCTTCAGAAACAGCTGCAGCTGGTTAATAAATGAAAAAAAATCAGACAAAAGTATGCGGGAGTCAATGAAACCAAACCTAATCTCAGTCAAGAGAACGAAAGCAATTGACGAACAGCTTTAATTCAGGTTCTTTGCACTTAGAACGAAAAAATCTTATCGTGCTGCATCCACAAACAGCGCGACACAAGCCACCATTGTTGTCAAACATACAGTTGCTTCCTGCTGTTGTCATGTCTGCAGCTTGGAAAAAATGAATCTGTGTGATTTCAGACAATAAATCGGGCAGGTCTATATGAACTGTAGTGTCACACAGAGACTGTAAAGAAGGTGAAAGAATGATCTGAGAATCTCTTCTTTTAAAATCAACACACTTTTTTCTGCGTGCACAGTGACAAGAATCACTCTGAACACACACACATTATCAGTTTCCTTTCATGCTTTTGTGTTCCTATGCCAAGACTAATCAGTCTAATATCATCAGGTTTTCCATGTTTCATTCATCAGGGGTAGCATGTAGTTCCAGAGATAAACTGACCGAACTCCTCTCTTTACAAGAGATGTGGATTATTTTGAAACAACAGGTTCATCCTCATTTGTGCTATAAACACAGGCTGGTAATTTTTTGTGATTCTTTGTTTTCTTACGTTTCTTGCGCACAAATAGTTGAAAATCATATAGTCATAAACATTCTGGTCCTGATTTGACGCTGTGATGCCAGCGCACTAAAAACACTGACTCATGGGTTAAAACATGAAGTCATTACATCATTGCAAATGCTAATCAATGACACTTTAAGCGAACCTTGCCATAATGTGATTTTTCACAAGAGAAAGATCAAACATCCAGCAGTTTGTCAGTCAATTCAAAACGCTGAACCTATTGTTGTCTGTGGATGAATCACAAACACAAAATACATTCATTACCTTCTAGAAAAATCACATTTGTGAATTGTTATGTTAACAAAGCCTGTGCATAACCCCAAACCTACTTCATTATCTTATTACAGAACAGCTTCTTAATGTGTTTTGAAATTTCTTTCATTTTCACACCATATATGATGGGATTGAGGAGTGGATTGTACAGGATTATTTGTAGAGACATTATCAATCGAAATGTTTTTGAAACATTCAATTCCAGTCGAGCGATAATGACCTCATACGTGAGCACAAAAAAAAAACTGAATAAAACCAACAAATGTGGCAAACAGGTCTCTGCAGCTTTGCTTCTGACGTCTCTGCTGCTTCTGTAGGAAATCACGAGTATTTTGATGTATGTGAACAAAATGAAAATCACAGGAACAAACACATTATTTAACAGCATAATCAGTCCATACACTCTGATCAGTGTGGGGGTCACACATTGGAGCTTCAAGATTGTGTTGTTGCAAAAAACTCCTTTCAAACTGAAGAAGCAGACTTTTTCTTTTGCATTTAAAACTGTTGGTACAACCATCTGCCATGCAGGCATGATCCAAGCAAATAGTAGTAAAAGAGTGACAGTTCTCCTTCTCATGAGAGTTGGATACAAGAGAGGTTTACATATTGACACATATCTGTCATAGGACATCACTGCCAGCAGTAAGAAATCGGCACCACACAGAAAATAAAACATGAAATACTGGAAAAGACAAGTTTGGTAGGATATGACCTGCCTGTCAGACAGGAAGTCACTGAGGAGCTTTGGGTAGATGGTCGAACTGAACAAAAGTGAGTTCAGAGACAGAGCCGCAATGAAAATGTACATCGGCTCATGGAGGTTTTTTTGGGTCCAGACCAAATACACGATCGTAGCATTACTGAGGATTATTAAAATATAAAGCGCGAGCATGATTACAAAGTAAAGGTACCTGTATTTCTTCACTTCTACATACCCTTGAACTGTTATGTATGTTACATTTGAATTCATTCTCAGTCTAAGGCATCAAACAATGTGACTTTGCATTACCTTAGTGCCTGATCAGCTGTAAAATGTAAACAGTGAACTGAGATCAAAGTTTTTATAAGGTTCCTTCTCCCTCTAAGGAACTCATTAGACTTTGTCCATGCAGTGTTGTGAAAGTGCAGTTCTGAGAAGATGATGCAATTTATGTACTTTCGCAACAGCAACTTACTAATTTTTCTACCTGTTGGATTTCTGCATTGTTGTGTCACTGTAATAAATTGCAGGTCTAATTTTTTGATCAGTTGCAGATACATCAGTGTTTGGCTTCAGGTCAGCTTCTCTTTTTGTTGGCCAGCCTCCACCAGTCCATTGGAGTTTTCTGCCTCCATAAAACTTTTTTCAAATGGCTGCATCTGTATGGAATGTTGAAAGTTTTCTTCAGCTTTTTGTTGACAGGACATCAGTGATGCGCAATATTGGTTAGGGTTAAACAGGACCACTGTTATTTGGAAGTATGAATTCAAGTCATTTTTAGATTTTATGGCAGTCTCCTTTTATTTGTAGCATTTTTATAATCACCTCTATTACACCTTTTCATTGTTTTCTTGTTCTCACCTGTGTTGCCCAAATATCCAATTTTGAATCACAATTTAACTGATACTATTTTTAAAAACTTTTACAAAAAGCATTCAAATATCACAATGATCATTGAGCTTCAATTTTAATATATTTTATTCATGCATCGTTTCCCCAAGATAATCAATCTTTTGATGTGTATCTTAACTTTGTATGTACTTCAACAGTTTGACAACTAATAAAGTATGAAGATGCTAACTTTAAAAAACAGAATTTTTTTCTACAAGTCCATCTGGAAAAGAGTGCACAGACAGTGTTTGTAGAGGGCAGGGCCTTCAGACACAGCTGCAGCTGCAGATTAAATGAACGACCATCAGCCACACTAAGTCGAAGTAAATGAAAGTGACCACAGGACTCTGCCAGGATGAGAAGGAAACAATTAAAGAAAACCTCTTGACTACTTTTCTGAAGAAGAATTTTTTCTTTCTTATTTAGAAGAGATAAAGAATAAAAAAGAAACTGTTGTAGTGCTGCATCCACAAACAGCGCTTCACAAGCTGCCATTGTTTTCAAACATGCAGTTGCTTCCTTGTGATGTTAACAAAGCCTGTGCATAACCCCAAACCTACTTCATTATCTTATTACAGAACAGCTTCTTAATGTGTTTTGAAATTTCTTTCATTTTCACACCATATATGATGGGATTGAGGAGGGGATTGTACAAGATTATTTGCAGAGACATTATCAATCGAAATGTTTTTGAAACATTCAATTCCAGTCGAGCAATAATGACCTCATACGTGACCACAACAAAAAAACTGAATAAAACCAACAAATGAGGCAAACAGGTCTCTGCAGCTTTGCTTCTGACGTCTCTGCTGCTTCTGTAGGAAATCACAAGTATTTTGATGTACGTGAACAGAATGAAAAGCACAGGTACAAACACACTATTTAACAGCACAATAAGGCCATACACTCTGATCAGTGTGGGGGTCACACATTGGAGCCTGAAGATTGTGTTGTTGCAAAAAATGCCTTTCAAACTCAAGTAGCACAGTCTTTCCTTTGCACTGAACACTGTTGGTAAAGCCATCTGCCACATCGGCATGATCCAAGCAAATAGTAGTAAAAGAGTGACAGTTCTCCTTCTCATGAGAGTTGGATACAAGAGAGGTTTACATATTGACACATATCTGTCATAGGCCATCGCTGCCAGCAGTAAGAAATCTGCACCAATTAAAACATAAAGTACAAAATACTGGAAAAGACAAGCTTGGTAGGATATGACCTGCCTGTCTGACAGGAAGTCACTGAGGAGCTTTGGGTAGATGGTTGTACTGAACAAAAGTGAGTTCAGAGACAGAGCCGCGATGAAAATGTACATCGGCTCATGGAGGTTTTTTTGGGTCCAGACCAAATACACAATCGTAGCATTACTGAAGATTATTAAAATATAAAGCGCGAGCATGATCACAAAGTAAAGGTACCTGTATTTCTTCACTTCTACATACCCTTGAATTGTTATATATGTTACATTTGAATTCATTCTCAGTCTAAGGCATCAAACAATGTGACTTTGCATCACCTTTGTGCATGATCAGCTGTAAAATATAAACAGTGAACTGAGATCAAAGTTTTTATAAGGTTCATTCTCCCTCTAAGGAACTCATTAAACTTTGTCCATGCAGTGTTGTGAAAGTGCAGGTCTGAGAAGATGATGCAATTTATGTACTTTTGCAACAGCAACTTACTAATTTTTCTACCTGTTGGAGTACTGCATTGTTGTGTTACTTAAGTTTGTTGCAGGTATAATGTTTTGATCAATTGCAGATACATCAGTGTTTGGCTTCAGGTCAGTTTCTCTTTTTGTTGGCCAGCCTCCACCAGTCCATTGGAGTTTTCTGCCTCCATAAAACTTTTTTCAAATGGCTGCATCTGTATGGAATGTTGAAAGTTTTCTTCAGCTTTTTGTTGACAGGACATCAGTGATGCGCAATATTGGTTAGGGTTAAACAGGACCACTGTTATTTGGAAGTATGAATTCAAGTCATTTTTAGATTTTATGGCAGTCTCCTTTTATTTGTAGCATTTTTATAATCACCTCTATTACACCTTTTCATTGTTTTCTTGTTCTCACCTGTGTTGTCCAAATATCAAATTTTGTATCACAATTTAACTGATACTATTTTTTAAAAACTTTTACAAAAAGCATTCAAATATCCCAATGATCATTGAGCTTCAATTTTAATATATTTTATTCATGCATCGTTTCCCCAAGATAATTTTAATGTGTATCTTAACCTTGTGTACTTCAACAGTTTGACAACTAATAAAGTATGAAGATGCTAACTTTAAAAAACAGAATTTTTTTTCTACAAGTCCATCTGGAAAAGAGTGCACAGACAGTGTTTCTAGAGGGCAGGGCCTTCAGACACAGCTGCAGCTGCAGAATAAATGAACGACCATCAGCCACACTAAGTCGAAGTAAATGAAAGTGACCACAGGACTCTGCCAGGACGAGAAGGAAACAATTGAAGAAAACCTCTTGACTACTTTTCTGAAGAAGAATTTTTTCTTTCTTATTTAGTAGAGATAAAGAATAAAAAAGAAACTGTTATAGGGCTGCATCCACAAACAGCACTTCACAAGCTGCCATTGTTTTCAAACATGCAGTTGCTTCCTGCTGTCGTCACATGTGCCGTTCCAGCTTCTTTCAGCATGATCTGAGCGGGTCAAATTTGGAGCTTGGAAAAAAATGAATCTGTGTGACTTCAGACAATAAATCGGGCAGGTCCAGGTACTGTAATGTCACACAGAGAGTGTACAGAAGGTGAAAGAAAGATCTGAGAATTCCAATTTCAAAGTTTAACAGCAACACAATCATTATTGACATTATTGTTCCCTGTTCAACACATGAGTGTTATTTTCCTGAAAGAGGAAAATGCACTTTTATTCGAAAATCTTTGAACATTTGTATATTCACCTTTGCAGCAAGATAAATGACACAAAGTCTACATACTTTTTCCTGCATGCACAGTGACAGGAACTGAATACACACATTACATTTGTGATTTAGTTTCACTCATGAAAAATTACAACATTAGCAGTTATTTACCAAACAACTTCTTTACACGTTTGTTAATTTCTTTCATTTTCAGCCCGTACACAATTGGATTGAAAAGTGGATGATACAAAATCATTTGTAACGTCATTATGAAACGCACAGTTGTTGGAAAATCATTCTCCACTCGAAGAAGAAGGGCATCAAATACAGAGAGACAAGAGAAGTTGACTAAAACTACCAGATGTGGTAAGCAGGTCTGTGCTGCTTTCTTCCTCACATCCCGACTGCTTTGATAAGACACGATGAGCACGCGGATGTACGTGAAAATTATAAACAGTAGCGGGAGAATCACAAGATTGAACAAACCCACCAGGCCATAAATGTTTAGTACAACCGATCTGAGGCAATGGAGTCGGTAAACCATGCTGTTACAAATTATTCCTCTTAAATTAAACCGACACAGTTTTTTATTTGCATTCTGAGTGATCGGCACTGCAACCTGACACGCTGGCAGAAGCCAAGTCAAAAGCAGAAAAATGCGGATGTTTGTATTTCTCATGATAGTTGGATACTGCAGTGGTTTGCATATGGACACGTATCTGTCATATGCCATGGCTGCCAAAAGGTAAAATTCAGATGCAGCCAGGGTATAATACATGAACCACTGAAAGAGGCATGCTGGGTAAGATATGACCTGTTTCTGAGATAATAAATCAATCATAATCTTCGGGTACAAGACGTTGCTGTAAAGGAGAGAGTTCATCAACAAGGCTGCAATAAAAATGTACATGGGCTCGTGTAGGTTTTTGTGAATGCAAATGAGACCCACGATGGTGGAATTCGTGCACAGTATCAAAACATATGCTGTAAATATGATGGAAAGATAAAAATATCTGTATTTCTTCAGTTCCACATATCCTTTCAGAGTTATATAAGTTTGATTCAGTTCGTTTTCCATCAAAGTTTTCTCCTCCCCCAAAAAAATACTATACTGACAACGTGTACCTAGTAAAATGACAGCCTTGCCTATTTGCCTCTGAGGAGTTACCTGAAGTGAACACATCACTTACATAACAGATGTTTGGCTTTGAGTTCTGTATATTTATCTGTCTTCTTTACTCTCCGTGGATTTCAATAAATTAGCATTGAGAGCAACAATCATGGAAACTACCAATGAACTTCAAGGTGCTGAATATTGGTCAGTGTCATCAGGGGAAATCTGTCATCTGTGCAAAGTGGATAAGCAATAAAAGTAGTAAAAATACTTTTAAAATTAAAATCACATTGTCTCATCAGTGATGTTTCAACAGATACAATAGGTTGGTTTTTTTTTAATTAAAAATGGAGCAAAAGGAAGACGGTAATAATAATATCGGAGTTGCTGTAATCAGGGTTGCCTTATCTTTAAATGGTGAATTGGATTCTAACCTTCAGTAGTCAAATTAATATGTGAAATATATCATTTTTGATAGTGTTTATACAGTGTGTGTGTGTGTGTGTGTGTGTGTAAATATATATATATATATATATGTCATTATTTTCCATTTTTTCATATTTCCATTGTGCTTGTGTGCTGACAAGAAAGAAGAGAAAAAACACGTTTTCACATACTCCAACTATACCAATAATTTAGGTCCTCGGCTGTGGCTACGTGGACGAGCTAAAAGCTGCGAGGGGCCTCCAACACACCGCCACGGCCTCATGCTTCCTCTCATGGGGAGAGTCAGGCCGAAAAAAGCTGGCCTCACCTCTGACGTCTGTGGAAGTCAACCTACGCCAATACAAGGTTGGCCTGGGAGACCCAAAGACGTATCTGTGTGGCGAACATCAGCACAGAGCATCAGAGTGTGTATCAGTGGTGACAATAGCACAAATCGCACTCGGTGGAGAAATTATAAGAAAGTTTGCCTTTGTGTCGGGTTGAGTGAAGGCTGCCAAAGCAGCAGCATGAGCGAGGAAGCAAACGGGAAGTTGTCTTCCTGCTTCCGCCTCCTGATTCGCTTGTCTCAGACACCTGATCTCTACCGTCGTCGTCATCTAGCTGTGACTGCATGATAACAACATTTGTTGAAGGAGCCAGAATTGTGCTTTCTTGATGAAATGATGCCAAACATTAAAACTGCAAGATTTAATTCCTGCACCACTTACTCAACCTATGAAAATGCCATTATATCATGGTTAACGACCCGTTAAACACGGGTTGCATTAAAATCATCAGAGCATTTAGGGCCGCGCGCCCATGACACATTGAGGCTTTGACCACCCAGGGTCAAAACATACATGCTGAACCCAGTTGCAATCGAGGAAGAGAAACGGGCGAACACATTTGGGACAAACGGGCGGACAGAATCAACTTCATAGATTCGATTTTCACTTGAAGATTTCTTGAGGGAAACTTGCTTTTTGTCTTGCATTGCATATTTTGGAGATTGGCATTGAGATCTGGCAACAAAGTTAGAAAAGTGCCCTCAAAAAGTTTGATGTCAGTGTCTCATTTGGTGAGTCCGTCAACTTCAAAAGAAAAGGGGGAATAAAGTTGTTTATCAAACACCGACATGCCTCCTGGGAGGAGATGTGAGGCACTTAGTGAACTATTGCTGCTGAACACTCATGTAATGAACCTGTCATGAGTGTCTCCCTTCTTGTGAACTCCCATGTGTGGGCACACTGTGGTAAACAGGTCAGGTCCCATTGGAGCGGCCTCACTCCAGCCACTGTGCAAACATCTAATTATGACCCAGTGGCCACTGTCAGCAGGACTTTTGGGAGGCTTTTCCCACTTGCCTTCATGAAGGGAACCGTCATCATGTTGCATCATGGCAAATGCTCCAAACTCTGGACACCAGAGAGTTTTACTCTAATTGCTTTGAGTTGCAAAGATAAGCGAGGCAACTGTCATAATAATAAACATCGTAAACAGGTCATTGTGGCTTTTGTCCTTAGAGAGCAATTAAACAGTAATACAACTTTGACAATAGTAGCAAGAAAAACAATGATTATAATGCCATAAAGTTTGAAGAAAAACTTCACAAAGTTGAATAGATAAAGTGAATCTTATGGCCTTTGTTACATTAAAATTTTCTCCAGTATTCCACCATGCAGCAATTGCTGAAGAACCAATACAAACATATCATAAAAAAAACTGTAGAGACACACATTGGTTTTGAAAATATAGTTCTACGAGTGCCTGGTCTGTAGGTGGTCCCTGCACAGAAAATTCAGCTTGTGATAACAGAGATCTAAAGCAGAGGAAGTTGAGGGAAAAATCTGAAGAAAGCTCAAAAAGCCAAAAAACGGTACATTGATGATGGGGTTTGGCACATATGTGTGAGGGGCACTGTTCTGTCTACCTGGAGACAGCGAGGGGGACCGGGTTTGGACCATTACACATGTACACAAAGATGCAGCAGGATGAGTTTTTGGATTTATCCACTCTGGGCACCTTTAAAAAAACATTTTCACTCTGAAAACTCAATGAAAATGAGAAACTTGCTGACACAGCCTTCCTGCTGCCTTGTTAATGTGTTTGGGCCTTTTGTGTGGTAATTGCTTGTTCTCACTGTGTACTTGCTGGTTTTTCTCAGGATACTCTGGGTGGACCACCTGTCAGTCAGTGATTTTCAGTCGCCTGAAGGTGAAATAGGCAACAATGAATACATTTCAAAAATGTACTACAGGATCACTCAAAGTCTGTTTCAGAAGAGTTCAAATTTAGTTTGGACTTTTAGACATTATTGGGAAGAGGTGCAGAAACAAAGCATTGCTTCTCCTCCGCACACATTCACTACCCCCCACCCACAGCCCACCCACTCCACCCACCCTCTCCATTTCTCCCTCCTTTTCTGAAGGATCAGTGTTAATCTCTGAGGGGCTGACCCAGTGACCGTTACCCTGTGCTAACCCCCAGCACACAAACACACCCACGCACACACACACACACAGTGGTGCTCACGCACACACAGCTGGAAGCGGCTGGCCTCTTGAAGACCCAGATGTTGCAGTGGGATTTACATGCGTCACCACTGCTGTTATTGTGTGTTGCCATCTTAACATTGTGTTGCCTGCAGCTGCTAAACATGTCTGACCTGCTGTTTGTTTGGATCTCATTCATCTGTACCTCTGAGGACCATTGTTAGGATTTAGCTCTTGTGAGGATGTGTTAGAGAGGAGTCATTGTCATTCGTCTTCACTTGAAGGCCCACTCTTGCGTTTCAAGGGTTCAGACTTAGTTTAACTTGGGTCAAAAGCCTTTTTGTGGTAATAAAAATTGAAATGGTGGATTTAGGACAATTGAAAACATGTATGGCTTAAAGTTTATAACAAGTTAAAACTGAGTTTGAGGAAAATGGTGACTTTTAAGAAATGTATTTATTAAATAAGCCATAAAAAGATGACCTTTTTTGGATGTTTTTGGCCTTGTGGTGACATCCATTTTTTGAAGATTTGAGGCTTGGGCAGTTGTAGCCATTGCTCAGTTAAGATTGGCAATTGAATGAGGAAATGAACGTGAGTCATTGTAAGAAAGTATTGAAGCACATTTTGTTTTTGTGTGTATGGATGAGGACGTGTTCATGGGTCAGGCTCTCCTCATCATCAGGTGAGGGTTCAGATTGAACAAGGAGTAGTTAAAGTTGAGTTTTGAGCAAAGTCCTTTAGAAACAAACAAAAGTCAATACAGTGTCCTCAGTAAGCAGTGAAACACAACATGTGTGTGTGTTTGTTTGTGTGTGTGGCTAAAAGCAGCGAAGGGTTAAGAAGCTTTGTGATCTATTGAAGTGCCCGATGAGAGTGAGTAAACCAGATTGAGTGAAGGGACGCGGAGCAGAGAATCGGGTCAGACTAAGCGGACGCAGGGGAAACGGGGGAAACAAGAAGATATTAAAAAAAATCCCAAAAGACAAAAAAAGAAAAAAAAAAGAGAAGAAGTTGCTGCAGAGAGAGGGAGAGGAATAGAGACCGAGAGGTAGGTGGGTGGTGGATTAGGTCGGGTTAGAGAGGATTAGTGTCAGTTTCGGTTTGGGAGTAAACTCACAATCCATGTCAGTCATCAGTGCAGCAACGGCTGCACTGCTGAATCATTTAACATCAGAGATCACAGCGTGAAACATCAGCGCAGAGGAAGCTGGACGACACGAGGAGGAAGAGGAGGAGGAGGAGGAGGAGGTAGGACAGTCCTTGTCACTTTTGTGCACTGTATTTCAGCCAAATGTGTGCAGACATGATTTCATGAGGCTCCTTCGAGCTAAATGCTAACTCGCTCATTAGATCTCACCTACTGACACATCTATTCTACATATTTCACACCTGCCAGCCAATGAACTGCAGGAAGATGGGCAGGAGGAAGTGTTCAGAACAATAAGGGGAGGAATACAAAGATGAGACGGTACAACTATTTCTTTATCTTCAAGTGTATGCTATGTTTAAGGAATGATAAGGGTGTGCATATGTAATGCATGTTCACACTTGGCCACACAGATGTATGAAATAGAAGTGTTTATTTGTTTTTGTGTGTATATACATAGATTTACTTTGCTTGTTGTGTATCAAAAAGCTCCATTCACCCACTGAATGTTAGCATGACAAAAATAGGCTTTAAAGTTACTTTAACAATTTGACCTTTTTTGTCTCAACTTTATTGCATGTCGAGGAAAGAATCTTCTCACACTGGTTAATGACAACAGAATCTTTGTTTACTCAACTGGATTGTGTATCCACAACTTTCAACTCCAAATGTTAAAGTGAAGAAGATAATGTAAACTTTTTTGATGATAAACCTTTTACTTTGTTTGATTTCCATGAATTGTTGGGGTATTATGGGTTGTCTCAGGTGCTTAATTTGGAATTGGTGCAGGTGAGACAGGTCATTTGTGAGGGCACCGGTGCAATCAGCCAGGTGATGCTTGGGTGAAGGTTAAATCAAACAGGTTTTACTGCCCACAAGCTTGTTCCTTCACTCTGGTTTGAACATGTGAGATTTGCGTAGATTTGAGTCATTGCTAGAGGGAACAAAATGATCAAGTTCACAGCACAGCAGAATGGGTGAAAGTTGGCCGACATGGAGACTGAACTTCCCTTCAATGACCAAACGTGTGCTCACATGGTGCTTGAAACATGCACTTCCCAAATAACTGTGAGGACAACCATTCTCTGTTTTATCAAATGTCATTCTAATAATTCAAAATTCAAGAGTTACGTTGATTGTCAAATTTAGAGGCCACTTCTTACGTTCACACGCTATTTTATTGTTCTCAGGCCAGTCTGTCACACTTACTGCAAAGCCACCTGATGAGATACACACTGACTGATTTAATCACTTTGTGTAAACAGATTTCAACTCTCTCCTGACTCATCAGCCCCCTACCTGCAGCCCTCCAAATTGCTTTAGAGAAAGGCCTCGGACCACCTCTCTGACCTTTGGCTTCCTAAGGTGTCACTAAGTAGAGCACTGCCTTAGTCAGCGTTTGTCAGCATCTGATGAAAAAAAATCTCTTCAGTTATGTTCTCCTGTGAAGTGCACCATCAAATGAGTGTCATTTCACTCAGACTCAGAGGTTTCTTGAAGGGAAGCAAAATCCATTTTTATTTTCACAATTATCAACAAGCGTCACAAAAACAGGAAGAGGGCACGAAAAATATAGAATGACAAGAATGACAATCAGCTTTTTTTATGGCAGGCCGATGATCAAACTCAACACTTTTTTTGAGTATTGCATGCTTGCAAATAGTTTAGGAACAAGAGGTGGTATTTTGGTGCCTCCTCTTACAGCATCAAGTTGCTAAATCTCGGCGAACTTGAGGTCAAGGCTCCTCTTTAGCCTCTTATCTTGGCTCAGCTTCCGTTTCCACTTACACTGTTGAGCAAGAGCCCCAATTAGACCTGAAAGTCATCAAAAGTCAACTGATCAGGTGGTACAGTTAACAGAGCTCATCAGGCGTAAGATGCAGTTTCACAGCGGTGTTTCCATTGGTGCTTTTTTAAAAGCAGTTTGGGTGGACATACATGAACATAACTAATAAATGCAACAGCAGGGTTTTCAGTTTGCTTTTGTTTTGTTTTTTCAGTTCTGGAGTAATACTGCTGCCCTTGGTCTTGCACAACTATATGCAATCAATATGAGACAAGCTATGGAGGACGGTGAGAAACACACAAATGCACACACACAACCTAAAGTAAGTATTAGAAAAATTGTAGTAAGAAAACTCTATATTTGTTTGCATACATAAGAACTCGTTAATACAATGCTTCTGAATTACATACAAAAAATATATACTTTAACTTTACGGTACCCAAGTAAAGAAATGCATGTCTCCATCAGGTCGGAACAATCCTACACAAACACTCGTGTGTGTGACTGTCACTGGGTACACGCAATGTTTAATATCTTACTTTAATCTCAAACTCAGGTCTAAATCCTGATTGGGGGCTTAATTTGAATTTAATCTTATCTAAACCTCTAATTCTGACAGTATTAGTCCCCCCCCCCTCTCTCTCTCTCTGTCTCTCTTTCTGTCTCTCATTTGTTTATGTTAATCCTGTCTTACCCAAACATGTCCACTCTCACCTTTGATTAGAGAAAAACTTCAAGTTTAAACATCTGCTATGACATCATTGACAACATTCAGTCTCTTACATGGCTGAATCAGTTATTTAACATACATGTAATACATCATGTTTTACCACAGGAGGGAGTCACTGCTCTCCTTTTGGTTTCTGGGGGTTCATTTGATTAGGTTTGACATTAACATTCAGAAAAAAAAAACACAGATGAAACTGCAGAGGAGATGCTCAAGCATCAGGGACATAGAAAAGCAATAGAACTAAGCTGAAGCTCACAATTCCCGTGTGTGTGTGTGTGTGTGTGTGTGTGTGTGTGTGTGTGTGTGTGTGTGTGTGTGTGTGTGTGTGTGTGTGTG
>JAUESE010060398.1:0-11454 GCA_032274725.1 Malacoctenus triangulatus
TGTGGTCGGGACTTTGCCAAGGTAGTCTGTGCAGGTTATCTCTTCGACTTACATCAGCTCTGAAATGAAATATTAGCTTTGGTCCCGAATGAACTTTCCCGCCTGTGTGTGATAAAATGAAGCAATAATTACATCTAAATGTCAGGGTGATCTCAGCATCTCTCAGGCCTGTTAAAGTGGGATAAATACCCGTGTGGCTGAAAGCAAATGTTACGCGGTCTTCCTCACATAATCTACATTAACGGAGGGTGTTTTTTTTTCCTCATTTTTGCCCGGCCAAGGTGTATATTTTGAAAAGCTTTGTGTTCCGTGTCTGCATCACCTGGGCTTCACAAAGGGAAAGAGGCATAATAATATGTTTGTTCGAGCACAGGAGAGACTTGATGTTCCCTACAATTAGGTCGAGAAGAAACCGCTCCTAGCATTCAGCCCGAGGAGTCGGAAAATGATGGTTATTTGGTTATTTACCCGCATCCCATGGTTTGAAAGAAGACACAGGATTTTGCATATTATATCTTGAATATTCTTCAAACTAACGCCTGATCTTAAAACAGCGAATCCGGGGTGGAAGGTCACCCCCACAGATGTGCGCTTCCACTTCCTGCGGAGCACCACAGCGTTTCTCCGCTCCGCCCGGCGTTCGATAAGGCGACCTCAGACAGTCTGGAGGTTAGAGGTCGTTTCAAACTGTTTGTCGACTCGTGAGATCCACTCGCTTCGATACTGTTTTCTTTCCTCCTGCAGAATAAACAAGTCCAGAGTCGACATAATGGTGCATGGACCCTCAAAACATTCCACTTTCATAAGAAATGTCTTAACTTTACAATCTCATATGATTATATACAAGCTTAATAGTTTAAATTATGATGCTTTCTCAAAGCAGCGATCAGTTTATGCACTATTTCCTTTGTAAGGAAACTTGGTAACCAATAGGTGTGTCCAGATTTGCGGCCACTTGTCAGCATGTTTCTCCGATCCCACCAGCCGCTCGCCTGCAGCTGCACTGATCTGGGAGCTGGAGCCCTTGCAGACGCCGGGCGGCTCCGTCCAGCCGGCTGCCACTTTGTGTGCGCGAGTACATCCGAGATGGACATTTTTTGCAGCGCGGCGGGAATGAGGAAGAAAGTGCAGGCAGGAAAGAAAATGGATATCTGTACCTATTAGCTCCCGAGCTCCCGACTCGGATCCCAGGAGGATTTCTAACACAATGTTCTACAAACTGATGTTCCTGGAGGTCGGCCGGGTTATCCTCAGCCTCGCAGAGAGAGACATACTTCATCTGTCAGCCCGAAGGGGTTCCGATCCAAACGATCGCGCTACTCTGGGCTGTTTTAGTGCCGACTGTGTCTCATTTCCCCCAGTCTTGATCTTGATACATACGGACCTCACTGCACATCATGGCCTTTTTTTTTTTTAATCTGTGTGGTGTCACTCATGTTTCTCCAAAGCCTCTTTGACTTCAAAGAGCTTCGCTGGGTCAATATCTCTTTAAATTCCCTTTAAAATCTCCTTTAGAAATTATTCAAATTTCATGTAAATGACCTACAATAATTTATTTTGAAAGTTTACCCGAAAAAGGATGACCTTTATGAATAAATATAAAGCCACAGGACTATTTGGCTTTTCTTTAATTGAATGCAGATGATTCTGTCAGGCCCCAGGTCCCACTCACTCAAACTTTCAGGCAATTATGCCTTTTTTTTTGTCCTTTCTCCGCAACACTTTCCCTCTTGCTTTGCTTATTTTGCATTTTTCATGATGCCGGTTAAGATTTTTGCGCGGGAATTAGCGAGCCTCCCTCCGCCTGTGATAATGGTACAAATGCCTTTTCAAGAGACCTCAGTCATTATAATAATGGCAAGAGAAGAAACAGCAGGGGGATTTTAATTCACAAACGCTAACAATGGCAAACAAGGAGAGAGGCTGTAGAGGTTATTTCGCGTGAGTGTGTCAGAGGCGAATCCAAAGAGCGACTCTTGTGTGATTACAGTGGAAATAATTCCTAATATTCAAACCCATGATTAGGGTGCACTTCAGTGCCGAAGAAGTTTTGAAAAAAAGTTCCAAATGGTCAAAATTCCCCACTGAAAATTCATGAATGAATCGAATTATTAAACTTTTGCCATCGTCCTCATTGAGCATTGAGAGATGAATCTTCGACTGCCTGATAGGAATGATCCAATATCGTACGACCCTCTTCACCCTGCAGATTAGACCCAACGAGCGGAGCGAAACACTCCAACATTCCAACAGCTTCATCACAGCATCTCTAGATGCTCTGATCTGTGTTTTTCGGCATCAACATGCATGTTTCTCTAATTCAGGCTGGATCTGCACTGGTGGTGGTGGTGGGGGGGTCACAGTGAAAGCAGCTTTCCAGGAGCAGATCCCGCATGCTGTGAAGCCTGGTGCTTGAAAATTTCCCAGTTTGGGGGTTGGCCTCGTTGCCTTGGAGACAGCAGGAATTTTAGAGACCGGTTCCACTAAGAATTCTGCATCAGGGTGAAGAGAGCCCGACGATGAGGTGAAGCTACTTTTCCAAAATTGAACTCGGATTGATTGCAAACTTTCGGGCGGCGCAGAACAACCATCGGAAGCGTGCAGAAACACGGGAGCGTGGTCTGGCTCGGAGCAGGGAGCCCCGGTTTGAGTCCCACGCTAGAAAACCCACGAGCATCTTGCGACTGAATAAATTTTGCGCAATGCTGTTTTGCATAGGCAGAGGACGTACTTTCATTCTCTGCATTTCTCGATGGTAATCTTGAATAAATTATATAAAAAAAAGTTTAGGTGTGGGTGTTTTTATAGAAAGTACTCAGCATATGATTTCACCTCATCTGACCATGTACAATCTTTTACTGCTCTGTCTGACTGCCTGAGTAACATAGTGAAAAGTGAGCTGATCCTGTAAAGAAGGAACCACACGTACATGCAAGATCATGAGCCTGTGAACAAAACGTCTGGATCTCTTGGACGCAAGTCAACACCGTAGCTCCTCAGTGACCCTCGGTCATCTTTGACGTATCAGTGATACAGTTGTTTGTTGGCGATGATCTCCTGGGCAACTGCGAGATGAGAAGCGAAGTTGAAAAGCGGAGACGTCTTCGCCTGAGCGACCGCCTCCCTCCCCTTCAAGTCGGCGCGGCCGAGCTCGGCTCCGCGGGACGTAGGCGTTCGCATTTCCTAGTCAACGTTCGGGATCGAAACCCACGACCGAAAAGAACTGCGAGGTCTCTGCGAGAGATGCCAAACGCCGGTCGGCCTCGGAAACGGAGCGGCCGAGAAAACGTTGGACGCAAACAATGTCGGCGAAAGCTCACCAGACCCCTCAAACTCCTCACAGCCCCAGTCGGGACCCTCTTACTGTGAGGCGAGAGCACTGACCACCATCTGGCCTTTATCTATACATACGTTCATGACCCATAATTTAGATGTAAGTTTTGGTGGTCAAGTGCTCAAATAGCTACTAAGCTTAACTGTTGTTTTTGTCTCTGATCGTTCCTAGCAGTCGTGTCCATTAGCAGTCAGCTCTCTGCTTCTGGGGTCGTCGCCTTTGGTGGGTTCAGTCCCACAGACTGGGGTCGAGCCCCGGCACTGCTGTCACTGTCCCCGAGACATCCTGCAGCGATGAATGAACTTGCAAAGAGCTCCTCTTTAAAAAAAAAAAAAAATGAGACATTTCACATCCGTAAAGTAATAGAGTTTAAATCAAATGTCGTCCGCCCAGAAAACGATTCAAAACAATCTAAAATAGATGTGTTTTGTTGGTTCTACGCTTCAGAGAGTCAGAGATGGGAGGATGTTTTTATTTATTTTATTTTTTTTCAGTGTTATTTTGAAGGTTCATCGAGTCCCCCGCAAGAAAATGTGACGCCTGTCCAGGAATTAGTTTCTGCTGTCGCGTTCGGGCTCGGTTATGTATTGCTGCCAGTGGAACTGGCGCTCTGGCATTTATGAATGATTTCACTGCTGACAGAAGCAAGCGGATGAATGCAGAAATACATAAGAGCGCTCTGCGTGCTGAAATGCATCCAGAGAACAAGAGTGGAGTCTGCCGCACATTACAAACGGGGTATTTTTGTACTTTGACGTCGTGATGCCTCCTGAAAGTTCCCTCATATATGAAGCCGTCTGCAAAGTGGAAAATATCCATTTCTGATTGTGTTAAGTTGTTACTTTTATCGTATCTTTCTGCTTGTGAGACCTTTTTCACCCCGGGTTTGAAAACAGAACATGGTTTTTCCAACTGTTCAACACCCACATTGCGCAGTGTTCTGAAGCGCCTCTCTGCACCCATGGGTGCGTTGTTCTTTGAATGTGCTGAGGGCAGAAGCATCAGCAGCACACTGTGTTCTCAAAGCCAAAGAACAACAACACAATTTGTATTATATCACTTTACCACCGACTCTTAAACTGTTTGGTGTGATTTAGAGGGTGAACAGAAACTCTGCTGACTGTGTGCGTGTTTGTGTGGGGCCCTTTTGAGGCCACGCCCACAATCCGGGGCTACACACAGACTGTTTATACCCATGCGAGTATAATCTGCATCATTAACTAGTTAACTGTGCTTCATGCAGAAGTAAGCACACTTTAAAACTACAAAAACATTTTTCTTTTTTTTGTATTTCCCATCAATCTCTCAAATGTCTCACAAACAAAGAATATCAAAAGCTGCCTAAAACACTTGTTATATTTATTCTTATTAATCATTTGGTGGTATTATTAAGTAAAACATCCCAATAGAATTAGATTAATTGAATATAAATATATTTCTCCCTTAATAAATATCAAAATTTGACTAAAAAACTTGATAAATTAAAGAAAATCTAATTATGCGGTGACAATGAATCACTTTCCTCCGTCCTGATTTCAAGGCTTCTCCCTCCTCCCGTCGTGACTAAAGTTTGTCGCCTCATCTCGCCACCATCTAAGGAGCTCTCTGAGGCCTTCAGTACAAAAAAACTGCGGATGTCTTTGAGCTTGGCGAGGGATTTAAAACAAACTCTCCCGACGACACGGAAATTAAGTTATTCCTCTGTAATGAAAATAACCTCCGAGTCTTGCGAGGAACTTGTCGGGGCCTCGTTCCCCGAGCATCAGTGTCATCACAGGATGTGCCGATAACGGCTAGTCTCACTAATTCATCGTGCGGCGGGGGGAAAAGTGGAGGTTGTCATTCAACATTCACTGTGAATGTACGATTTCCTTAAATTAGCTTCTACTTTCCGGAAAGTTCAGGATGATCAGAGCATCGGTGGCAGTACACGTCCGGCTGATTCTGCATTTTTCATCGCCTCGATGCGTCCCAATGTTTCCTATATAAGCTGACCGGGCTGACTTCCACACCTCATGAAGCCGGGCGAGGGGTCCACTGAGCACGCCATAAACCAGGGCGAGGAGGAGCCGGGGCGTTTCAAAGACAACGCGCTGGAGAAGCATCGAATTGAATACATGTTGGAGAGGAGAGCTTATTCTTACTTGGAGACAAAAACTGGAGGAAGGAGTGGGTGTGTGTGTGAGGGGGGGGGGGGGCAGAGGTGTTTACAGTGTGAGTAATGCTGCCGCTCGTTCTCGTTTATTGGAGAATTTCGAGGAACGTTCCAAAGGCGTTTGGTGGTGACATTTTGTGATGTGTTCGGCGGCGGGGAGAAAAGGCCGCGGAGGGCAGTAGAATTTATTGACTGAATTTCACAGTTATAAATGGGTCTTTTACAAGTGACATAAAGAAAATGATCTGTTCCCTGCAGAGGCGGCGCCGATCTGTAAACTTGTTCTGTGTACCGCCAGCAGTCACGGCAGCAGCCGCTTGTATTGAATAAAGTTTCATTCAGCGCGCCCGTAACTTTGCCTCTGATAAATATTGTGCGCGGCGCCCGAGATGAAGGTGCGAGCATTAAAAGCACCTGAACGGTTTCTCGCACAGAAAAGCCCCTCCCGTGCTGCTTGTAGTCAGTCTCTGAGCATGGCGTCGGATCGCCTCCGGGCCGAGCGCGAGCAGCCTTATATTTGCATTTTCTGCAATCAGCGCCGAGCCGTGTTTGCTCTCATTGTCTTATATGTTTTGATAAAACTTTATACTTTGTTCGGCGCCGAAGAAAAGTCTTTTGGGAGATCTCCAGAGGAGCAATCGTCCCCGGAGAATTGCTGCACACAAAGAGACGGCTGTCGGTGCCGAGCAGTGTTACTCAAACAATCCATATCCCTCACAAATCCACCCCAAGGCGTTAATGTCTCTCCTCAGACTGCCGCTTTCCTCCACAACACGAGTTATATTGCGCGACGCAAAGCTGAACGGGGCCGTTTTTGTGTAGAAATTAGGTTTTAAGATGCTAATTTTCCGCGATCTCGAAAAAACCCATTTCTTCGGATAAACAACCGGGCAGCGCGGCGTTCTGACAGACTGAAGTGACAAAAGTCTCTTCAAGTTAAAGAAAAAAAGGGACTGAACTGACAGAGGAAAACTCACTGAGCTGGCTGCTTTGAAGGAGAGAGAGTTTTCAAAGAAGTATTCATTAGGTAAAAGTACCACTCAGGCACGAGTAAAACTTGTAAATCTCAACAATTGTTCTCAGACGGAGTGGTCGGAAATCCATTCAAGAAGACTTGACGACACTCAACAACAAGTTTGAGTCGGTAAATTCATGTTATGATATTTCCACTGAAGTTGCTGATCCACACTTAACAGCTGTGTTTCTGAAACCAGGAACACTTCGGTGATCTTCAGCCCCGTCGCGGCTCGCTCGCTCCGTCGCTCTCCAGTGCGACGAGGTGTCGGTGTTTTGTCATCTTCCTGCTGACAGAGATCACCTGCGTGGGCGGCGCTGTCACAGCTCGCCTTTCCTGCTAATGAGGTTTGAGTTTCTTGCCGTGTGTTTGCGTCTCGTTTTTTACGCGTGATCTCTGTTCTCTCGCCTGCTTTTTTTAACGGAAGCAAATCACCCTGCAAATAAAAAAAAAAGACCCGAGAAGAGCCTGTCAGATAATTTAGCCGAGCAAATACAAAGGCTTGATCTGCGCTAAGTCATTTCTTCTTATTGAGTTATTTCAATCAGACAAAAAGGTGAAATCGGATGTAAAACAGCGAACCGCTCCATCAAAATTCCTGCGGAGCTTGAAGGCCTTTTCAGGTCACGGCAGTCGCAGTTCTTTTCCTTGATGCCATTCTTAGCTCCGATCCCGGATCTATTTCCAGCTAATCACAGCCATCACAATAGCGGTGACGTCAAGCATCAGTCCTCCTGGGCGATTCTTTAAATAATAGTTAAGACGCGCAGGTTTAGGCGCGCTCCGTCTCTCCGTCTGAGGCGGGACGGACAGACGTGGCGCTTTGGTTTAAAGCCCCCGAAGAAATGACAAGCCCAGACGTCGGCAGCCTCCAAATCTCAGGTCTCCGATTTCTCATTATGCTCCTTTATTCTCTTGATATTTGCCTGGCGTGTGCCGGGAATATGAAAAGAAATACATACCTTAGATCTGTTTTATTGTTCTCCGTGTCTCATGCTGTGTCTGATTGAATTAAGCCCCGCACCCTTTTAAAGAAAAACAGCTGTGAGTAAAACACATTTTCTTCCTAGTAATTATACTTATGAGATAGATGATATAGGAATATCCCCTCAAATGATGCCCCCCGAATGAGTTCAAAAACGACACGCCAGCCATGATGGTATGCATAATCCGTTTCATGTTTAAAGTAATGAAAAGATCTTATCCTATGCAAATAAATAAGCTACACAATGAGACTGTATAGCTGGGTGGAAATGCAGTCGTGTTTTTGTACCCCCCGTGATGATGAAACAGAAGAAAACACCACAAACGCACGTGATACTTTCCAGAATTGAAGCCGAATTAAAGCCATGGTTTGAATACGTTCCTCGTGTTGTTAATCAAACTGCAGTAAGGTGCTAAAACGATGTTCAGCCGTGTTTTTACTCCAAATGCACGAATTCTCTTTTTGTGCACCTTTTTTTTTTTTTTTTTTTTCATCCTACCTTTTTTCTAACGGCTGCATGTTCTGAACATCCAGAGAAAACTTGCAACACCTCCTCGGTGTATTTCAGCAGCCTCCCTGCGCCGCTTCCTCTTCATGTAATCCCAGGCCGACTTGATGTGGAGATCAGGGCTCTGCGGGGACCCCCCCCCCCCCCCTCCCTCCCACCGCCATCTGTTGCTATATGTTTTTCTTCCTCCTACAGAAGCTTTTTGACTCCGAGTTTGCTCAGGGTCATCTGCGCTGAGGCTCTTAGACCAATCAGAGGCTGATCTGACTGCGGAGCGCCATGAAAATATGTATAGCATCTTCTTGCGAGGTGACAGCGCCGACCATTCCCATTACGCCACCTTCCAAATGAGCATCGAGTATTCTATAGTGTCTGGCAAAACAATCCAAAGGTCTCCTAACTTTGCAGGCCACTGTTTGTGCAGTCGCTGCACTTCACATTACATTCATGGTAAACGCAAATAGACGTATTGATTGAAAGGGCGCGTTCGGAGGCAGCATTCCAAGTGAGTCACGCCGCAGTACGCGATGACCTACTTCGCGTCAGAGGGCTGTTGTGGGGCCAATTCAAGTTCTAATGATGAGAGACAACGAGAGAGTGGCGAGGAGCACAGGGATGAGTGAGATCCGTGTTGCGAGCGTGCTGCAGACTTTGTTCTTCTGAAGCAGTCAAAATGCGTCAGACGAACCCCCCCCCCACACACACACTCACTCAACAATACACCATATATAGAAACACAGACAGATACAAGCACGCTTCAGATGTTGAAGCGTGGTCAGGACGTAGCCTGGGGAGTACTTCAAGTGATTCCTGGAGTCTGTTTATCGGCCGTTGACTAAAAAGGCTCCGCCTACTGATCCATCGTCTCCCCGCAGGGTCACATGAGCCACTTGGAGATGACTACAGACGCGCATGTAGGCGAGGAAAAGGCAGACCTGCGTTTGGGTTAATTGGCAACCCCGAAATGCGATCTTTGTCTCACTCTGATTGGCTCCTGCAACCTTCCAGATGGGTAACGCGGGTTGAGAAGATGGATGGATGGATGGATTAGAGAAGATGGCACCTAATTCGCTCAGACTGCCAACCGATGAAACCTTCATCCATTACCAAACCAGATGTTCGCCCTGCTTCCGCACAACTGTGCCCGCGCAGCTTTCACAAGAGAGACGGCGCTGGCGGGCTGCGCTGGCGCGGCGCGCCTCGGAAAAGACCCCAATGAAATGATCATACAGCTCGCCTACATTTCTGGATATTTCAAAGCCAAATTGGAAAAAATCAGCAGTTTGATGGAGTTTTTAATGGTTTGGGGGGGGCTGAAAAAACATGTTTTCTCTAATGGAGAGTGGAAGTGAAATCCTTTTTCGGGCCAGTGTGCACCGTCTAATGAATGCAGCAGTTGTGGTAACGCAGATTGGCAGCTAAACCAAAAAATCCCAACACGGCTCAGCAGACCTGCTTTTGGGCGAGGGGGCCGGTGGTGGGGGTGGTGGTGGGGGGGAGGCGTGCACACAAAAGGCGTTTGGGGACAACGATGATGGAAGGTCGCCTGAATTTTGAAACATATGCGGCTGAACGGGAGCGCCGCGGTCTGCCTGTGGATGCTGAACTGTTGTTTTGACGACAGCTGCTGAGCGGAGTTTACACGATTAGGAAACGAGAAGGCGTGTTAGTGCGCTGACGCGGTTTATTCTTTATGTTTGGGGCTATAATATATAATCCGCCTCTCGCATTCAGCCATGACGGAATCTCCTTTAGTTGCAACTTCAGACAAACAGATTACACCAATAAAACAATCATTTATTTGTTCATAAATATGTTTATTTGGCCTCTAAATCCAAATTAGCCGTGCAGTAATAGAAGCTTCAAAAAGGCTTCCGACCTCTTCTTTGACCTTTGATTAGCTGTCACATCATCAAAGCAGACAAAGATCAATCAGCCCCATCCCCTGTGATCTCTGGTGCCCCCCCCCTTTCAAAGGAGGGTCCAGGACCCCAGGTTAGGAACCACAGCTGTGATGTACAACGTTGTCTGCGTCAAAGAGTCGTCTCTCTTCAGGCCTCGGTGATTGCGCCTGTCGAAAGAAAGATCCCACCTCACAAGTAACAGCTTAATGCCTGACCGTAATCCCCGTGTTTTGCCGTAGGAGGAAGAGGAGTAGGTGGAGGAGGAGGGTTACCATTTGTATTCTTCCTCACCCTTACCCCCGCTGCACCCACTCGACTGCGCGGCAAAGTTTACAGCATAAAAGCCAAGTTTTTTTGTCTTTTCACCGTGAGAGAGCCGAGACGGAGGAATATTGCCCGAGGATGTTTTATATCCCCACAGCCCCGACTGCACACTCGCTGCTCTCCGCGCCCTCCTTCATCTCGTTTTCCTAATCAGCCGTCTTTTCGCTTTATCTTGCCATATCGCCCCTCTTTCCTCCCACTTCATCTCTCAAAAGCCCAACCTCTGTCTCGTCTCCCTGCCGTTCCCTTTCGACTCCCACCTCTCGTTCTTTCCTCGTTCTTTCCTGCCTCCATGGATGCCTTCCCGCACCCCCCCCCTCCACCCTCCTCCCTCCCTCTCCTCTTTCTCGACTCATCCCTCGCGCCTCCTGTCTCGGCGTGTGCGTAAGCAGGCCTCTCCGCGCTCCCTGGGCGTCCCCGCTCGCTGTCAAGCCCCGCAGCATCCCGGGGAAGAGGCAGCACTGTCACCGCGGACAGGCTCCGGGGAAGACGAGGCGGTGCGAGGGAAAGTTACAGAGGAGACGGAGAGGGGGAGGAGGAGGAGGGGGTAGCAAAACATGACACGGAGGAGGTGTACAGATGACAAGTCCCTTCATTGGGGAGTTTTGTGGAGTGAGAGAGAGAGAGGGGGGAGGAGGGGGACACCAGCAGTCGCGCAGGATGTTTTTTGGAGGAGAAACAGCTCGGGGACAGCACACAGGCGCATCCTCCCCACAGGTCGACTGCTCGGAAGGAGCAAACCGACCGCACGTTGCAGAGGGCAGATGTTACTCACATCCAGCTTAATGGCTCAATGCATAATTTCCTTGTTTACATACACGAGATCTTTCCCCGGCAGTTGAAGGGCGCCAGTTTGTCAAGTCGGAGATTTGAAGAGGGGGGCTTCTGCAGAGACGTGGGTTCAACACTTTCACGACTCATGCTTTGTTGATAAGTTCCGTGTTTTGATACGCCACACGCAACATGCGTTCATCATGTCACGACTCCGCCTAAATAATTGAGTTGCAGCACTTTGTCGTTGGTTTAACATTAATGTTAAATCCAGCCGAGCATGCATGGCGCAGTCATTTACAGATTGGATAACAGATGTTTTGTCTTCGGCTGAAAGGGGCCACTTAATGAGGTTTTTGCTAAATCAACCGTTATTACTATTCCGATGGCGTCGGAACGGCATCAGCCCGGCTGTGGCCTGATGAGGCGACTTTCCTTCAAAATAAAAGCCCGATCTC
>JAUESE010060415.1:4839-18848 GCA_032274725.1 Malacoctenus triangulatus
GTATTAAACTAGCTGTCTCCAATTCCTAAGAATCCCCCAGCCACTGTTTTGACAGTCAAAGCTGTTTCTTTTTTTTTTCTAATTCAAGAGTTGGCTTGTTACCTGCAGTAGTTGGGCAAAAACAAGAATTTACCAGTCACCACAGTTGTTGTTGTCGTTCACACCCTGCTAGTTGCCGGAAGCTTCAGACTGAGCGTGCAGCTCGACATCTGTCAACATCTCAGTTTGTGTCCCGCTGACAGGTGTACCTGCTAAAACAAACCCGAGCGCTGTTCCAGAGCTTCTCGCCCATGTCTAATTCCCCTCCAGCTGGAGAAATGCAGGCTCACACTTAATCCATCCAGGAAGATCATCAGAAAATCAGGCACTCCGAGTGATCGTTTCGACTGCTATCGATTCAAAACAGACTTTCCAGAGCCAGTTTAAAAGTTTAACCAACCTAATGAAGGCAGGCTGCGTTCAGACTCGCCGCATTGTGGTAAAGTAGAACTTTGTGTTGCCGTTGTGTTACAATCACTTGAATTGGGAAAAGTGTCAAAGCACAACACGATCAAGTTGGATTGTGAAAGGACTTAGAAGAAGTTGGAAGTTCTGATGGAGGTGTGGATTCAGCAGTGACTGTGACGGGCTGCAAAAAGTGCTGCAAAACCTTCCTGTAGCTCATTTTCGATGCAGGTAGAATTGCTGTTTTGACACCTGCAGACTTTTTAAGCAGCTGTCAGTGGTTTATTAGCGATGGAAATCCCACCACAATATCCTGAGATATATTGTGCTGCGCTTTGCCCAGCACACCGGCATTGTTGTGGAAGTTTTGTTGCAGAATACGCGGCAGCTTTCTAGTTAGAGTTGTGGTTTCATTTCTGGTCTTGCGTTGGAAAAAAACACAGAAAAACAAACAAACAAAAAAAAACGAGGCTGTTTGTGAAGCGAAGTGAACCCGGGATACATCAGTGGGTCGCTGGCAGCGGCTCCAGCAGCCTTCCCTCCGCTCCCGGTTTACATTCATCAGTCTTCTCCGTGATGCTTCGTTTCACTTGTTGTTTTGAAGCTCGTGTTCGAGGGCGCGATCTCTAATATGGTCCTGCTTATCCCTTCCAGTTCAGAGTGGGTAATTGCAGGAGTCATAGCTTATGATTTGCATCTTTTTCACCCTCATCAAATCATTCACTTGACCTCCGGTGCCCTGTATGGAATAGAAATGCACAGATAATACCCTTATTAACCTTCCCCTCTCTGTTCCACGCTGTAATGAGGCAGATTTTAAACGTGGCAAAAAGAAAAAGGAGGGCGCGGAAATCTGAACTCAGCATGCAGTTTTGGCAGATCCCCTCTGAGTTAAAGGTTGTAGAGATGAATTCCGAGCACAATTGAGGGAAGAGCCGAAGAGATGAGACCCTGTTGAACATATTTATAAGGCCCAGACCTTCTTAGATCCCGCAGAAAAGGTTACATTAGAGGAGAGCTCATCGCGGGGTTACATCGGCCCACCGTCTGACCTTGCGTGCACGCACGCATTGATATGTGAAAATAGTCACACGAGTGTTGGAAGAATGGGAAAACACATCATGCCAAGTGAAGTAATTGGTCTGGTGAAAAATATTTTAGGGATGTGCAAGTTACCAGAGCCAGGCAGGAGATGAGACGCAAGAAAGGAAATAGAAAGGAACAGCAATTCATTGTTAAAGGAACAGGCCAGTATATCCCAGCATGCTGCGTTTCCTGTAACAAATGACAAAAATCAAACATCGAATAGGCAGCCACTGAAATCTGGAACCAGGATAATAAAGTGTTTCATAAATAACTGTCTTGAATTACTGTAATGCAAAAAAATAAGACCAAACGTTCAAGCTATAACGTGTAAAATGGTGAAAGGAGGTCACAAAGTTGTTGGAAACAAAGAGATAATTTATGCTTCCCAGAGCACTTTTCTCTTCTTCCTGTTTCCTGGTCAGGACGATATATTGCATCATGAAACACAGGAAGTTAGACTTCGCTCCGTCCATTAGAGATAACTGTCTGGAACTCAGAAAAGACTCCACAGAACAAGGTTATGTCTCAGATGTCGGCCAGGGGAAAGAAAGTTTCATGCAAGTGTTTGGAGAAAAAAAACCTGGATCCCTTTGTCTCAATCTGAAGTCATTCGAGAAAGTCAAGACAAACAGCAACATAAAAAACAGAAAATATCACTCTTATGTCTCCTATTGTGTTAACTTCTAACTCAATTATGTTATTGACATCTAAATCTTTGTGTACACTTGATTTTATGTCTTCAAAATGAATCTGCTTCCTGCACATTCCGGGTTCACTGCAGCTCCCAGACTTCTCAGTCGAAACACTAAAATATGATGTTTGAGTGGGGAAGAAGGCGTGAATACATGATGATTTCACAAGGTCACACTGAAGTGAAATGAAAATAAAGATGACTTGATAGCCTGTGCGACACGCTGTTGATTTCTCTGGCGGTGTTCTGCGAACTTCCTCCAGCCTCTTAGACCCGAATGCTAGTTAGCGCCCGAGCCGGCGTCAAGCATCTCCTCTCAATGCTCGCTGATTGCTCAAGCCGTTCCACCGAGGAGACGCTGGGAGGGGTTGGTGGCGTTAAGAAACGAGATCCCTGCATCTGATAATGACACGTTATTGGCTTGCTTAACTCGTCATCAGCTCTCGGTGAGAACTCATTACTGCGCTCGCAAAAAATCCTTCCTGCCTGATCGGCCCCAGCAAAGTTCCTCTGTCTGGTTCCAGACGTCTCCTGATGCTGTGCTGCCACAGTCCTGTGTTGTTGTTTTTTTTTTCCTCCCACCCCTCTCCCCTGAGTTAGTGATCACACTGTGCCAGAGATGTCAGCGTCCTCCCCGAGGATTTAAAAAAGCATCCCGGGCGAACAACAAAAGGTTTTTTCTTCATCTCGTTGGGCTGGTTGACATCAGCTAATACAACTGTTATTAGTGGAGAAATACTTCCTCATCCAACAATGAGCGGCTGATTTGGCATGTGTCAACCTCCAGTTCCAGTCATTATCTCCTCTTTGGCTGCGCTCCACCCTGCCGCAGCCGCTTCACGCAGTCGACTTCTTTTTGATCCGGAGCCTTTTGGAGGGCGGATTGTATATACAGCGCCACCGTGTTTTCTGTTGCTGTCAGAGTTTCGCTCCTGACACCTGCGTGATGGATTTGCTCGTCAGTGTCTTTTGTGTCGACGAGGCGGCGGCGGCAGCTTTTTCCCCGAGTCTGAGGCGGCGAGACGCGGCACGTCTGTCACCGTCTGCGCTCCCCTCGGGAAAATCTTCCTCAGCATTTGTTATTGTGATGCAGACAATTGTAGACATGCTCGTATTTGGGCTTTGCTGAAGAGAAACAGGAGCTTATTGTGTAATGAAGTGGCTCTTCGGGGGGATTTTGGCTCGCATAGGAGCTAATTGGCATTGGAGAATTAAAAGATTGCAATCAGTGTTATGATGATAATTCAAGTCTATAAATCTCTTCTTTTTTTTTTGCTCCAGGAGATCCTTCAGGTACTTAATAATCATAATCTTCTCTTGTGTCTTCGTTATTTGAATGTCATCTCAAATAATGATTCCTGGTGCAGCAAAAGTAATCATTTTTGTATTGTAGTTTTGAAAAACGCTGCTGTTAATGCAGGTGGGATAGATTTTACTCGAGTTGGATGTTTTAATGTAAATCTTAATTTTTAGAATATTAAATCCTGTCCCCCTAATTTTTTATACCTCCTGAAAAAAAGATTATTGACTTTTTAGAAATTTTTCAGGCCATTCATTTCCTGTCCACAGCCTTCTTCAAACACACAAACATTAGAATTTTATTTTATTTTTTTGTTTTCATTAATATTATATCGTGATAAAGTTTCAGTTTTTATGGTCAATAGATAATTGTATTGAGCAGATGGACAGAGTTGGGCTACAGGCACCAACACATACTGACACAGCCCTGCTACATGTGAACAGCAGGTTTACATTCAAACTGCTACCAAACAAAACTCTGTCAACGTAGGTGCTTTTAGAGGTAAACTTTTGGATTTAATTTGCGAATAAAGAATATTCAAAGAAACTCACAGTTCTGTGTTATTACTTACCCAAACTAAAATGAGACAAAATGCTAAAACAGGCATTTAAGACTTTACATGATAGAAACATGTCTGACTTTCTTTATGTGTGTTAAGAACTGAGGTCAAGAGTTAAAATTGTCTTGATGCATAATGTATTTTTGGGTCTTTAAACAGGAGACATAGAAAACAAATCGTCTCCCGGAGGCTGCGGGACATTTCCTGCCTTCCTCGCCTCTTTTTTCTTTATTTTAAACGGTTTCTCCACCCTAATCCTTCTTCGTGTCCTCATTCCCCAGATGACAACTGCAGATTGAGCGAGTACCGCCGGCTGAAGACCAAGACGCTGGAGCTGCATGACAAGCGCTACATGGGCGCGTCGGCGCGCGGGCTCCACCGGGACAACATGGCCGCCAAAAAGCAGCTGGTCGATCTGATGTTCAAGCGCTTCGACGCGGACAGCAACGGTCAAATCGGCGCCAGCGAGCTCTCGCAGGTAATGGCGTCGATCGGAGAGGTTTCGTCGGGAAGGCGTTCACCGAATTTCAAGCAAGAGAGCACTTTATTGTGAAGCGACTGCGGCCATTTTCCTTTTAATAGCTGCATTCAGACATACAAGCAAGGAGCAGCTTCCTTTTTCATGACGCTTCAGAGCGTCTGCCAAAAACGATGTTTTTCCATTCGAATGTTTAATCAAAAAGTAGCTACAAATTGCCAAACCATCTGTGTGTTCAGGTGCTTCAACAAGGAGCTTTCATGTCCTCCATAATCGTCCGTTTCCCTCCTCCCACCTCTATTTCCTCTGGTAGTCGAGGCGCTGGGGCTTCTGGGTAAATCTTTTGAAAAGCAATGTGGGTCAAAGGAGGAACTCCTGGGAAGGCTGCCGCTTTTGACCGGCGCGACCGGGAGGGACGCCGAAACAAAGCGCGCTTCTGTGCCTGCTGTAAGGGGGGAGAAAGATATTCTGTGCATTACAAATAAAGTCCCACCGTACCTGAGGTCTGATTTTATAGAAGCCGCATTTGAATAATTGAAGGCGTAAGCAGCCTGGGGTGATTTCCACAAGTGGGGGTGTGGGTTTCTCTTTTTGTCGTGCCACTGATCCGGTCGGCCATCCCGTCTGTACGGGGGGGGGGTCACCTTGGTTACCACCGTCAGTGCCCTTTTCATTCAGTGGAGGAGAACTCATTAGATTAATTTGAATATCTTTCACTTTTTGGGAGTCGAAGGCGTCCAAATATCCCCTTCAAAAAGTGATATTTTTGCCACTTTTCATACGATTTCCATATTTTTCCATGTTTTTACATTAAACAAGGCCTCCGTGCCAGCATGAGAGAAATCAATGCTTAGTAAGTGAAATTCGTAGTCAACAAAGCGTTTTGTTTGGTGCTTTTCCCTTGAATAATATTGCCAGCATGCCCTCAGTGTGAATATGAATACGCCCTTTCAAGCTCCTTAATATTGCGTCGGACGGGTTTTCAAAGCTCTAAGTGATTCCGCTCTTTTCCACTCCCGGCCAAAGTGTATTGCTCCACCTCTCCCCAGGTGTTTGAATGACACAAGCGCGTAATAATTAACGTCCAGACGGAGTCGCGCTTTCGCTTGTTTCCCGGGGGCTGCTTTGGTTTTTATTTCTTTTTTTTTTGCACTCCTCTCCTCTTTACCCTTCTCACATATGGAAAGTCTAGCAGATTTGGTACAAAGCCACAGCGACACAGGGCTCATTTCCTGAGGTAGAAAGCAAAGAGTCAAATATCAGTGGGTTGCAGGTCGCCCTTATGGGGTTTATGACCTCTGAGAAAACATAACTAACTTAAAGCTTTAAACAGCTGCTTTTAGCTTGTTATCTGAAGTCAAGGCTTCTCACCTGCTACCCAACAATTGGCCTCTCACACACACACACTCACCAACATCCAGCAGCAGGAAGGCACCTTCAAAATAAAGGCCAGTTTGTTCTCAAAACTCTCACAACTGCTTCGTTTTTGTTGTGTCAGGAATGTTTCATTCAAATTTTGACAACATCACAGCAGGCAAAGCCCAAGGGGCCCCCACCTGTGATGTGTGGCACCTCCCCATGGGGGGCGTCACTGTCCTCTGAACCCAATGACTGTTTATTCAGTTGTCTACATGCTAACAGTCGTGGAAAAAAAAAGTGATGAAACTGTTTCCGTATAGATTTACCTCATTGTGGAACGACTGCACGACATTTGCATGATAAACATCAGAGCAGAATTGCATCATCAATCTAATTAATCACCTAATAAACAAAGACAGTTGTGGGCTGACGGTATTTCACCATAAGGGGGCCTGAATGTAATTACGGATTATGTCTTTAATGAGTCCTAATGTTGTTGTGCTCGGTTTTTCATCCAGAATGTAAATTTGAAAGGATTGATAGCTTAGCTCTTTATTTCTCTTCCTTCGAAAGCGCCTGCGTTTCGTGACACACCACAACAAACTACCGACACGCCACCGTCGAAATAGTTGACTGGAGCCCAGTCACAGCATCCATTTCTAACCTCACAAAAGAGGAAGTTGACAAAAAACAAGATTAAGATTGATGCAAATTGATTCCGTTTGTGAACAGACTCTCGATAAAGTGCTCAGAGAAAGAGAATCACAAGTCTATCAAGAGTTTAACCCCCCCAAAAAAACCAAATAGAAATGTTGCCCAGCTTTATTTTTTTATGTTTGGAGACGTCTCTGATCTCGTTTGAAATTCTTGGTTGACAGCGTTTCACCTGAAGAGCGGCAGCGTGCACGTGACGAGGCTCGGGCAGCAGCAGCCGTGTGGCTGCCCTTTCAGTCCTGGGCGCCCTTTGAAAATGGCAAATCTTAACTCGGTTTTTTTTTTCTCCTTTTTTTCGTTTTTGCATCGCTCAGTTTTTTCACACTCGACGGAATACTCCACCGTGTCGACTTGTTTCTCATAAACAACCAACACATCCCAAAAAGGACACTTTTAGTCGAATAGCTCCATCAAGTTTGTTATCCGTGCGTCGCAGTCCTGCTTTATAAACCGTTAAACTACAACGGGCCTTTTTTTTGACTAATACTTTAGAAACCTCTCACCTCCACAGAATTTTAATAACATTTCTACGTGTAAAACCTCGGAATACTGCCATCTTGTTTTTTTTTTCATTACTTCTCCTCTCTTATGAAAAGGTGACTGTAGGCCACATGCACTGTGTTTCTAGTGACAGAATATTGTTTTCAGTGGCAGAATTGGAACACAGAATGTGCAAACCTCCAAGCAGACAGTGTGTGGTTTTTTTCTTCTGACAGGAACCGTACTCAAACCCAAGCACACACATTCCCACTCAAATCTTCTGCTGCATAACCTTCAACACCCTCCTACCAGTGCTTGTATAAAGGCTTGACAGCTAACTCTGTACATGGGTGTGCTACTGTATTTTATTATGTTTGTAGGGGAGGTAAGAAATAAAAAAAAAAGAAGTTAGAGTAGAAGCACGTTGGCAAAACTTGAGCATACTTACGGAAAATGATGCATAATCCTGGTCCAGGATCTCCACCGTCTTGCATCTCACTTCTTCAACGCACTTTATTCTGAGAAACGAGCCGTCATCAGGCTTCCTGCAGAGTTTGATCCTGTTATCATCAGATTCAGGTTTGTCGAAGCAGGAAGACACCGAAACGCCAAGTGCAGTGACCCTCCAGACCAACGATATGACGCCCCCTCAACCCCCTTCGACGACAGCCCGAGATAAATAATCTGGAGTTTAAATGTCGCTGCCGGTGGAGAGGCAGAGTGATGGATGACCGATGGCCATGCTGGACACTCCCCGGCTGGCCGAAGCATGAGGAGGGAGGGGGGGGGGGGCTTGTAAACACGCAGAGGGGATGAAGGTCAGCGCTTCCGAGAGCCAGTATAACTGTTTTATAATGATATTTAAACAAGAGGAAGTGGAAATTGAGATCGCAGAGTGATAACGGGGAAGGAAACGGGCGGCAGCGGTTTGTAAAATCAGGTAGTTCATCCATCATTTTGACCCCGAGTCAAAGCGTTGTCCAGAAGACGGATGGAGGGACGGGTCGCTTGATTTTGACACCGTGAGTCATCGTCAGCACAATCGGCTGCGCGGCCTGATCTGATGTATCAATCACGAACTCTCATAATGACAATAAATATAGAAATAAAAACATTTGTGGCAAGTCAGCAGGGATCAGAATAGATAGAAACAGGACACTTTTAGACAGATGCTACTTCTTGAAGAAAATCTCCACCAAGTGCCATCACGATTTCTCCCTTTTTGTCCCGAGTTCGACCACGTTAAGATCCATTCTCGTCAGAGCTGCAACTTTCCCAATTTAAACAGAGGCACCATCAAGCATGGGCGTAATTAAAAATGTGCGGCTGTGTTGGATGATGGTCATCAGCTAATGAAGAACTGTGGAGCACAGTGACCTTGCCACCAGCCAGTAGAAGCAGGCTGGAGCTTGATGTCGTTTTCGTTCTTTTTTTCCAACCAATTTCTATAACATGTTTACATAGAGTTCCAGCGCATAATGTCTTCATTACTAGAGGATGTTCCGTGTGTAATGTCTGAAATTATGCAGCAAATTGTGGTGTAATAGTGTGGATGGCGTTCTGTCTGACTAATCAGCCAATGTTCCTTCGCCGTTATAAATTAACTTTCGATTTGAAACAGGCAGAAGCGGCAATCTCCATAAACATTACATCTGCTTCTCTCATCAGTGATGTGTCTCAGATCATTTAGCTTACAGGTCTGCTGGAGGCCACCTGAGCATGTCCAGGCTGCCGCTTTATTTATTTATTTCCCTCCCGCTGATTTGAACGGGGGGGGGTTGCTCTACAGAGAGGTGACGGGAGAAAACGCGTTGAGCCTCAGCAATCAATGTTCGCGTGTGGTTCTGTGAGGCTCTAATGTGACTCCAGCAAAACTGCTGGAGGTCAGACGGTCAAAACGAGTGACACAGAGAAAGGAGCATCGAGAATAATGTTTAGTTTAATGATGTAGCATTGTCAGCTTTGAATGGAGCCAGTTGTAAACCATCCACTTCAAATGAATTTTCAAAACCGTAAATCACAGTAGCTGCTGGGCCTGTAGGCGGAGCTGTAACGCTGCCTGCAAAACATAGAAGAAGACAGAGAGGCAGTGTCGCAGCCAATAAGCAAACGGGTGAAGGGAGAGGCGGAGTTTTCGTGTTTCTTTTTTATTATTGATTAATTCAAACTTTGATTTATTCAAAAGAAGGCTTCGTGTGGCAGCAATGTTTTTTTTGATAAAAAAAAAAAGAAATTATATTTGCAAAAACTAATGAATAAATCTCTGTAGACAAGGTTTAATAAACACCCGAAATAGTTGAATGAATTTAATTACAAAAAAACTAATCAACATGTGACTGTAAGTAGTACAACAAAAAAACAAATCAGTCCAATCAAACCAATTATAGTAAGCTTCTTTCGTGCTGTGCACAACACTCTAATTATCTGCGCACACTCTTTGGAGGGCAACGCGGAGGATTTGTCACGACAGGTGACTCCTGAATTTTTGGGCGAGTCGTCCGGGAGCGGAGGTGCGGCGATCCGGAGAACGATGCTCATGATGTATAAAGCTGTCCCCCGTGATCAGCAGTTTGACAGCAGATCGAGTGTGATGGATGTTTTACTGCCGGAGCCGGTGCGGGGGGGGGGGGGGGGGGGGGGGGGGGGGGGGGGTGGAGAAGGATGATTACAAAAAAAACCTGCAGTGTTTGTGGCCTTTTTATCCTCCACTGTGGCCAAACTTCAGCGAGCCTCAGCGGAGCAACACAAAGTGGGAAAGTGAGAGCGTGGGACAGTTCAAAAGTGAGCCTGTGGCCGTGCTCACCGGAGCTAAACAGCAGACTTTTAGTCGCGTCAGCGTGGGCGTGATCACATCAGCCTTCTGGAACAAATTAGTTTAAATCGAGCTGAATCCACCAAGTGAGAAGCCGACCTCGGAAATTGTTTACATTTGGTGAGACAGTCTTGCGCTCCATTTGGCAGGAATTCACTCGCTCTACAAAAAGCCCCTTTTCTCCTGCATCTCTTCTGTGCAGACTCGAGGAACGTATGTGCATGTCAACACTGAAAGGCGTCGATTTGTTTTCTTACCTTTCAACTGACGCTAAGCTCATTGTCTCCTGAGAACTTGTTGCTGCATTGTGTGGTGGAACCGAGCGGCGAGGGTTCAAGGGTGTCGGAGGGGCTTTGTGAGGCGCGAAGTTATGCCACAGCCGATGCTGAAGATCTTACGAGCGGGCTACCTTTGAATCCAAGCAAAGGGAGAGCCTTCAGTGTCTGTGTGAGAGGAGATCTGTACCACTGTTAACACTGATAAGGTCTTCAACTTTTTATTATTATCTCCCATATTAACTAAAGCCTTGTGTGTATGTATTGCGATAGAGTCACAGTTCAGGGATCGATGTGAATGGGAGCCACGCAAAGTGACTCAAGCTCAACAGTGAGCAGCTCCCGTCATCGAGTCTGCTCGTGAGTTCAGGCTGCAGGAGCACTTTTGGCTTGTTTGCGCGGGTAAAAATGAAGCTGATCTGTGTGCTGCACCTTTTAACTTTCCCCCACTTCAATCCCCGAACAATTTTAGGACTCAAACCAGCAACATTCTGGTCTAAGTTCCTTTCTTGACGCACCACATTAAAAAAAAAAAGCATTAGTCTCCTGAATATGATGTGGTGTCCCAACTTTTTTGAGATATTTAGCCAAGATCAGTTACATGAAAAAAAAAGTTTGTTTTTTTTCATTTCACGGCCCTATAAAAATCAAAACACTTAGACATAATCTCTAAAATGTTCCAACTAAGACAGATCAGAAGTTCATGGTGGCGGCTGTGGCTCAGGCAGGCCGTGTGTTGTCCTTCAGTCTCGGTGCCAAAGTGTCCTTGGGCAAGACCATATTCTGGACCTTTCTTCAAGTGCTGACAGCCACTGCAGGCCTGTTTTCCTCTCGGTGTGCCAGCATGTGTGCTCCTCACTGGATTCGTGCTCTCTTTTAAGTGCTGGTCCCATGTTTTTTGTGGGCTACTTTGTCGGGGAAACTGAACACGTTCATCCAGAAACGCACCGTTGACTCTCATTAACCGAACTTCTGTCCGCTCTCGCCAAAGGTCATCAAGCAAGAAGGTTTGTCCAAGGATGCCTCCGACTGCACCCTGTTTGATCTGCTGAAGTACAACGACGTGAACGACGACGAGCACCTGACGAGGGAGGAGTTTTACACAGCCTTCGGTGAGTGCAGCGTCCTCTCAGGAAGACGCCAGCCCGGGAGGGGTGGGTGGGTGGAGCCGCGAGGCCACAGTGGTCATCGGGCGCAGTGGGAGACGGCCTGATATTTCCATGTTTGAAATCCACGACAAGCAGTGATGTTTTTTCGTCCTTTCAATGATGTGAATCAACAGAGATCAGATGTGGCCCATTAAAGTTTCAGTCACGGTGCCTCCGTCAACACTCCGTAATCGCTGCTGATGTGTTTTATTATTTGTGCTGAAGTTGATTGCTCACATCATCCCCGCATATAAATATTGCGACTGAGGCGTCCGCATCATTTTTCAGCAGTTAAGTGTAACTCATTTGGACAGTAATGCGATAATTATGATCAACCTGCTACAGAAAGGGGTAATTTGAACCCATAAAAAACCTGCAGGAATCTGTTAAAACTCATGACATGGAAAAAGTAATTGGCACACATTTATTTAAAAATTTACCTTTTATGCATACTCACTCACGCTCCCTACTGTTTCTCATTTAATAGCAAAAAGTACTTTAGGATGTTTAAACCTTAGAGACTCCTCAAATCTAAAATCACAGTGTCATCCGGTTTTTCTTTTTTTCTTTGACGTCTTACTTTGAGGGTTTGAGGAGCGAGCCGCACTTTCCCCGCAGCGTCGAAACCGTCAATCTGTTGATGAATTTCTTCGCGACTCCAGAATCACAGTGGTGACAATCACATAATAATGTTTAATATTTGCTGACAGGGATCCTTGAAATTGTTTTCATTGCAGCCAGTCAGTCAGATTTCCATTTTAAGTCACCTCACATGCAGGTCAGAACATTTCAAGTTGCTTCCACTGATGACTGACAGCCTGAGGTCAAAACAAGTTAGAGACGAGAAAAACCCCGAGAGATGGCTACTCAGCGTATTTATTGGAAGAGTGTTCATCAGGAAGAAGAAAAAGACTAATTGGAGATGAAACTAGAAAGTCGATCAGTGCTCAGCGAAGAAGCTCCAGCTACTTCTGTGTTCATCTGTTGTGCGCTCAGTACATAATGTCGGCTGTGGTCGTGTGCGCTCCACTTATTTATATGGAAAAGTACAGAATGAGCTAATTGATTACCGAACATTCAGTCTGGGGATCCAACTAATAACATCCTTTGTTGGTCCAATGAGAGAAGAAAGTATTCAGCTTGGACATCAAATGAACTATTACTGTATCTTGGAAGGAGATTGACACACCTCTGCAAAATTTAGTGTCATTTAAGTTCAGAAAAAGGCTGATAAAACATGACAGGTTCACCACCAGATTTGTTTGTGGGCGATAGATTTGATCGTTTGGTAGTTGTGTCAAAGAAGAGCAGATATGAAAACACATTTACACAAAACAGTGAAACTTCAAAATGTTCATTCTTCTTAATTTAAGACTCCAAAAAGTAAAGAATAGATAAAACTGATTTATTACACTTGTGTGAGAGATTCCAAACAGTTTTGTTGTCTGTTCTTTTGTTGCATGAGAATTTGTGATTAAATTTAATGTATTTAGTATTTTAAAAGTGCCTTAAACTTATAGTTTATGTTGACAATGATGGAAGAATAATTGACCAAACGCTGTGCTGGCAGAAAAAGAGATTTCAAGCTGAGCAGGTTCACCTCAAATGAGCAGATCTGATAGAAATCCCTCAATCATCAGGCTCCAGGATGAAAACAGGCCTGTGTCTCACCAACACACGTTAGCTGCCTCCCTTTGTTGCCTCCCCGTGCTCACATCCGCGGCTCCTCCTCCTCCTCCTCTGACATTTTCTGTCAGCTCAATATCCTCTGACAGAAGACCCTCTGACATTTGGCTGGCTTGACATATTTAGCAGTGGGAGTGAATTCATAATCAAGCTTTGTCTCATCAGCCCCTCTCGTATTTGAAGCCTTCCTCCGAGCTGCCACAAAAAAAAAAAAAGAGGAAATGAAGTCACGGGAGCAAAAAATGGAAGAGTGAAAAAAAAAAAAAGAAAAAGAGTCCCATCATGTTGACTGTTCTCCACATCATACGTGACTGTGCGTGGGAGCAAACCCCTTCTGGCAAGTCAGTAGGAGAACAAAAAAAAACCAAGGAAGGAACCACAGCCAATCTGGGAAGAGATTTCCTTCAAGAGCCGAGTTCCTCCGACTACTTTCTTCACAGTTTTCAGATCTCGTTTTTTTTTTTTTTCCTGCGAGCTTCCCGCTTAAGAGCTCACAAGGAAATCAGAAAATTTAATGTGAGTAAATCTCCCCCCTCTGTGACTGAGTCTCTCCCAGCCTGCCTCCAACGCTGTGGCATTCTCCGTCCTTATGAACCACTTAATTTGTTTTTTGGCTGTCGGCACGCGGGAACAGGAGGTACATCCGAGCGTCTATGTGAGTTGATTATCAGTCAAAAAAGGTTGATTTTGTCGGATGAGAATAAACGAAGACCTGCTCGGTGTGTCTGAGGTCGTCCCTCTTTACAGCTCGGCTCCGGTCGGCGCTTCAGCGCGGATCACCTCGGTGCTTCCAGCCATTTCACCTCTGCTCACCCAAACTGAATTTCGATGGGTGTTTTACATCGGAGTTGTTAACCAAGTATCTGCTCCCGCTCCAGTCGTCGTCAAGACTTCCTTCGCTCTTCAAAGACGGGCCCCTCGGCGCACCTTTGAGGCAGCCGGGGAAATAAAAAAAGGGCTCATAATAAGGCCACTTT
>JAUESE010060520.1:2893-17969 GCA_032274725.1 Malacoctenus triangulatus
ATGTTGTCTGCATTATTAGGTGACACATTCAATAAAATTTATAACTTGAATATATTTACTCTACTTAAATATTGTCAAGCCCAATTTTAGGGAACTCCAGCAGCAGCAGTCAGTGAGTACTTTACGTGCAGGGAGTGACAGCTCGTTTTTCACCTAATCAGCTGAACATATCTTCTCCTGTAAATGTTAGCGTGCATGAACTCCTTTATCAGTCCACTGCGAGCTTTAAACTTTCTTCTTTATCCGACTGTCTGATCTGCATGAGTGAACTTCTACTCAGATATGTTTAATGTTACCTCAATAATTCCTGATTCAACAACTGATCGGACCTTTCAATATACAGGAGATGGTGTTATTGTAGCATTATTTTTCTTTGTCTATCTGTGGGTCATCACTCTTATGCTTTCAGCTGCTTTGAGCCACTACTGGTTCTGATAGAAAACCTTTAAGAAGGTCAAGTTTGAGAAGTGAAAAGAGTTTTTGTCCTTTTTTTGCCTTCTTCAGGGACACTTAAGGCAATATTTTGGAGGGTTCCTCTCATAAATATTTGCAACATTTCTGTGCTGCTGTTTTCGAACCCATTCTTCTTCATTTCGTATCCCAGAGTGTCTTACACGACACAAGTTTGTGGACCCCTTTAACACAGTCCCTTGCTTCAAATGTATCAGTTACAATTCCATACAGTTACAGTTTTAATGAGTGAACAGAACCCAGCCACCTGTGGACTATTGCCAAACAATCATGCTGGTTTTTCTCAGCAGAGATATATCATTATCTGTAGGAAAATCAAGATAAGACAACTTGTGCAACGTGCTTTCTTGCAGCAGAGACATCGCAGCTAGGTGTATATCTGCATCTGTTCTTTATACTCACAAGTTCTTCTCTTGAAAAACTGATCTGACGTCTTGCAGATCTCTATATCGCCCTCATCAGGTTTTCTTATTGCATCCAATCCGTACATCTCGTTCCCTTTCTTCCAGTTATAAACTCACAACAGGTTTTTTTTTCCAAACTTTTGTCCCCCCTTCTTTCTTTATACTCCATTCTTCTCTGTGCTGCACATGAGGGCTCCCTCCTCCTCCTCCTCCTCCTCCTCCTCACTCCTCCTCCAAATTTGGTTTCCAGCATAAACAAAGGTGACATGACAGAACTGTTGTGGCGCTTACTTCTGGTAAATCGGGACGGATGTTTAGAGTTTTCAATTGACCGAAACAAAACCAAAATCTGATTTACAGATGTTTTCTGTTTCTCTGTTGCACTGAGATCTCAGAGAAACAGTAAGGAAGGGAATGACTCTATTTTCTGTGCAGCCACCGCAATGATTTCCAACAGGTGATTCAGCTTCGTCCAAACGTTTCCGCCAACTTTATATGATGACATCGAGTTTATTTCAATGTCTTCTTTGTTGCTAATTTAAAAATGGTTGAGCACTTCAAACCGCTCCTATTTCTGGTCATGGAAAACGATCGCTGCTCTCATTGGTTGGTCAGACCTATGACAACATTCCTGCCAGGCTAACAATTAGCTGGTGGCAAACTGACCTCAGGGGGCTTATCATTTATTGGCGAAGACACTTCCTGCATGGGACTGCAGGCTTCATGCCACAGCCACTCATGCTCTGAGTGTGTGCTTGGATTGCAGCCTGTGCATAAACAGCCTTATCAGAGGATGCAGATACTAGCAGCAAACACAATACACACATTGCTGCTGGTACACACTCAGAATATCAGAAATATACTCAACGACTCACCCTTAAAGATCAGGATAAGTGATGTTGGTCAAGCACACAAAAGAGGCTACAGTACACATTTAAATGCATTAAGTACTCTAAATATAGTGTCTCCAAGATGGAAAAAAAACATTGTTAAAAAAAGTGCACAGGTCATTTTAACACACATGAAAAAAGAGGTAAGTCATGACTGGAAACTTCTGTCTGCTGGATAAAGGTTAAACTCGTTCTTTGTGAAGAAGCAGAATCCTGTTTCATTTCATTCTGGGGGTAACTATGGCGAGTGAAATCAAAAAGAGAGGAATGTAAAGTATGTGTGGTCAGCACGGCTCTGAGAAAAGGTTTTCTTGCTAAAACAGCAGAGCTGCTGTCGGACCAGCAAGCGTGACATTTACTGAGAAGGGATATAAGACATGGATTCTCCAGCCAGGACGGTGAAGTTCGTTCTTTGGACAGGACCCTGAATTTAAACAGCTGTTCCTTTCCAGGCGAGAGCCCATGAAAGTCTGAATCTTTTGACAGAGGTACATTGTTGAAGAGATTTTAGTATATATATCGGAAAAAGAAACCAACGCAGAAACATCCACATCTGGACCCTTTAGAAAAGTGTTTCCCAACCTGGGGTCCCCTTGTGGGAAGTCCAGTCCTTCAATTTTAAAGGCCCTGTCTTTGATATGATAGAAAACCTGTCTGCTTATGCTAGTGTTTTGCTTTACTATGTTTTGGCAAATATATAAACAATCTGCTGGCAAGTGAAAAAAAAGCAGACATATATTTCTGCTTTTTGACATAGATTGTGAAACGATACACCTAAATCCTGTGTCCTGATGCCGAGGGAGACGTCTGCACATTATTGCATACATCATCTCTTTCAAGGACATTTTCCTTCTTCTTAGTGCAACTGACTTGTTATTAAGCTACTTTTCCTAAAGAAGGTTTTGTCCTTTATAATGTATAAAAATCCAAATTGGGTCACTGTGAGAAAAACTACTTTGGTGCAAATGGTAGAAAAAAGGGGTGATTGTATTTAACCTCATGGCTTGCATCAGTGACCTGATGACACTTGACCTTTGACCCAGTGGCCCCTTTGCCCCTCTCGTCTTGATGGCCGCCTGCTGAACTGCAACGCTAACAAAGCCCTGACAGTGACGTAATGGCCTTGTGCTCGCATGTGTGCAGCGGTCAACAGATAAGTAAGTAAAACTGCGGTGGGAGGTGTCTATTGGGGCACCGGCAGATGAATGCAGGTCAAATGGACGACAACAACAGATAGACTGAGGGTAAAAGGGGATTACGGGGAAGCTGTCACTCTGAAGGCGCTGGAGAACAGCTGCAGGTTCAGCTACGAGTCGCTGCGTTCCTGCAGTGGCAGAAGTCTCAGTGACATCACTTAACCAACACAAACAGGACTGAGAAATCCCCAAGGGACAATATACGTTATTCCTTTGTGATTTTTAAATCTGAAGAAGATCAGGTAACCCATGTAGGTCTTTGTTTGAATCAAGTAGCAACAGTAGAACCATAATATTGAAGGAATTCCTCTCAATCAAACGTCACGCTCAAGCAACACTCTGTTAAGCCCCTTTCACTCAACCAGTGTGTTTTGCCATTGTTACTACATCTTTATGCTGTTTCAGTGCAGCTGTTTGTTTGACTGGCATAACCGCAGAATGTGGGTTACTGCCATTCTCCTGCTGTGCCAGCATGATTGGCGGTAACAGAGGCAAAACAGAGTTGAATCAGTGTTTAAATAGCCAGCAGAGCAACACTCGACACACGCACACACAAGCACGTACGCACACAGACACACACTATCTACACTATTATATTGCCTTTTACAGAAGGTAGACTCATTTTTTTATATAAAACAATCCTACAAAATATCCCTTCAGAGTGGACTCATAAGGAGCATTTGTTTCCTTTGGGCACCATAAAATGGACAAACCTGATAATACTTCAACCTGAAAAGCTGCCAGCATCGTATGATGCATGTACGTATTTTCAACTCTCATGTGTTCAATGGTTCTCTAATCTCTCTTTAACCGTTGTCATGGAAAATATATATATATATATATACACACACAAGTGACATCTTTCCTTGCTTATCTTTCCCTCTCGAGAAGTAACAGATCACCAGTGACTAAGGCTTAGTGTGTTAGTCAAAGCCCTTAACGACACAAACACTGAGGAAAAAACATACACTCGTCACTCTATCTCCTCTATATTATCAACCAAGTCACATAACATATTTGAGACAAAATCTGCAACAGCTTTGCACTTTAGTTTTCACTCATTCTGTTCATTACAGGATTCTAATCAAATACAATGCATCTCTCTTACAATTATGAATGTAATCTATTTAGCAGTATCAGAGACACACACAGCTCACCTTCACAGCGCCGCTGCAACAATCAACTCACTCAGAGAGGAGCCAGTAAACATTGTGTGTATCTCACTGTGGTCTGCTCAGTGGGATCTTTAAAGTGCTGATTAAGGCCCTACTGATAAACAAAACTTCTGTAGACTCTTTTAACCGCGCACAGAGTGATATGGCAGCGATAACTCAGACAATGGCAGCAATTCTCTCAGCACCTCTTTTTATCTCTGAAAAGACAACGGCAGGGAAACGGACGGGCAATAAAACAATGACAGTCTAAGTGAAATAAAGCATACACTCTTCACTGCAAGCATGTCTCTCGTGCTTTTTTTTTCTTTGCTGCATTAACACACAAACACGAAATAGTTCCACGTACACGTAACTCAGAAATTGTGTCAGTGTGCTTTTGGTGTGTCCAGGTGTCAATGAATGACTCATGTTTGCTGCAGACGTCTGATAAACGTCAAGTCATAAAAGACAGACAAGCAAAGAACATTTTTTTAAAAGGCAAACCTTACTTTGAAAGGATAATTGAAATTAAGATTGTTACACATGTAGAATGTAGCAGCATTATAACTGTAACAATGTGGAAAATAGTCGAGCTGACAGGTCAAATCACTCAATTTAGTTAAAATGTCAGTTTTGAATGAAAAAAAAGAAAGAAATGTTAGCTGCAAATGATGCTCTCAGCCTAAACTAATGAAAGGTAAGAACATCAGTACTTTGCATCTTACAGATTTTTCATCACTGTCGAGTGAAGCGTTCAAAACTCGCACAAACCCACATTGATTTTTTTCCTCTGCAGCGAAGTTACAGAAACATCCGCAGATGCTCTTCCAACTTCATAACGACCCACCAGGCCATGCGGGGTGGGTAGGTTACACGGATGGTGTAATGCTGCTCATTATCTGCATGCTTCGACCATTATGCTCAGTTGTTCGACACCTGTGTCGTGTTACACAGAGGCCTGCACTGAAAGGGAGTCAGACACCCGAACACGCTGGAGGGTAAACCCACTCCTTGCTGATGAAGCTGCGCACACGCCCAGAAACCAAGCCCATCCCAGGCAAGGGCACAAAGCCCGAGTCAAATTTCCGCCCACCTCATAGACAGTTTGCCACCGGAGAGACTTTAAGATATCAACAAAATGCGAGTCCCGACTTCAGTTTCAGCGTAGATCTGAATAAACAGGAACGAGTGTGGGCTCATTTGGAGGGATTAGTCCCAACAACACCCTCCAAGAGTTCCCTGAGATCATGAATCAAATCATGCGAAAAGGTTAAACTGCACTTTCAGATGTACCAGAACACAGAAAGTGACTTTCTGAAATTAGCTGATGAGAATAACTTTTGTGTTTTTTTAGATAAGAGAGGCAATTCTGATTATTTTGAATTCACTCGGTCCAAGTCAGAAGCGTGTTTGTTGCAGCAACAATCGGTTGCGGGAAATCGAATTATTGTAATATAGTTGGAGATAATCTACAAAGAAAAACTCACAGTTCAGAAGTAACTACATCTTCTAAAGTAATGAACTGTAAATGAAAACAAATAAATCTAAATGGAGATACAAGCCACAGAAATTGTTTTCTTTGCAGGTGGCTGGCCTCACTCTTGACGTGGGGAAAAGAGAGCCAGCTGAGATGTCCAACAATCAACGACAACAACCCTTATTAGCTTCTGTTCTGTGCTCGATACGAACAACTCATACAGGACCTCGAGGACAGCAAGGACCTGTTGAACATCCCAGTTTTCAGTAAAAATGTAGCCTGTGCCTGGATGTGAAGTAAAAGAGTTGGTAGAAAAGTTGGGCCAAAATGCTGAAAAAGGCTGAAAGATATAGAGAAAAAAGCATGAAAACATTGATGTGCTTCACTGCCTATCTTTCCTTACCCTCCTATAACAATGTTGCTCTGTTAGACTCTGAGACACTTTGGGTTTGTTTCAGCAGACAACTTCCCTTAGCCCAAACCTTCCCAAGAGTTAGGAAAGGACTGTCAGTGCTTGAACAAATCATGGAAACTATAACAATGAAAGGGGATTCTGGGTGAGTGTGTGTATGTGTGTGTCTGTGATTGTGTGCGTTTTCCTAACAAACAAGCAGCATTTCAGTGCACCGAAGTGGAGCAGAGTGCACCGCACAGATCTCCGCCAACCACCTTCTCTTGGCATCAGTTTTTCTTTTGTTGTGGTTCCTGTCAAGAACAAAAAGGTCCATGCTACATCTCGTCAAATTGGGCCCTAAACCGCTGGCTCTGTTTGCAACAACTGCCTTCAATCATGGACGAAAGAGTAACCGGTAGTGTCAGTGAATTCCCAATAAAACTGACAAAAATATATCGTCCTGCGAAGACTGTTGAGCTGCAAACAAAAACTTTTCGCCGGGTCCCTGGAGCCGAGCCTGTCATGCACTGCAGACTGACTTCAAATACAGGTTTGCTTCCAGGAAGGGTGGAGCGCGCGGCAAGAGCTTCCAAGCAGCTCCCTAAATTACTATGGAGGGGTGATGACAAGTATTAAGCATTTCTCCACGTTCACCATTAACTATAAGGCACAGTTTACTTCACTGCTTTTTGAGTGAGTGTGTAATTACCGTATTCCCACCAGCAGGAGCATCTGACTTGAGACCTGTGATTAGCGTAGCTCGCAGACAGCCTGCCCTCCAACTGGAAGGTGGCTCAATGACAGCAAAGATCTGCCTGGCTGAATACTGTGCACGTACGCCATTGTTCCGGATGCTAAGGGAATGAAGTGTTGAGTATACACCATCTCACCACAGAGTGAGACATCAAACTGGGATGTGGTTTTGGTTGTTTATTGCATCTTCTGGGAGAACAGTGCTGGACAGGATCTCACCCGCCAAGAAAAAGCAGGCAGCACTCTTGAATCAAGTGTGGTGATGAGAAAATGGGTGTTACAGTTATAAAAAATGAAGAAACACGATTTTTCTGTCTCTCTTTTTTCTGCACTTGGTTGAAAAACAGGCTGTCACTCACACATGATGAACTGGGGCTCCTTTGCTGCACTGAGCCTGGACATCTTGACACAATCAACAGAAAACAGACGCCTCACATGTATGAAGGTATTTTAGTAGATAAAGCCAAAATAGATGTTCAGTTGAAGCTCAGACAAACCTGAGGGAAGCAGCTAAACAATGAGCCCTAAATTGAAGAAAATGCGACAACATAATGGATCATAAATAGATAAAATTCTCCTGCTGTCACGGGCCAGACAGACCCTTGGACTCTAGGTCCATATAAAGGCTGTTTATTGACCCCAGGAGGTTCATTCACACAGTTATGAGGTTACAACGGAGGTGAAGCAGACCTGGCAGGTAGGACAGTCACATACAATGTGCAGATTTGATTGGCAGCAAAGATCAGTTTTTGTCTAAGGCACAGTTACAACATACATTAGAAACCCTGCACATACTGTGCATAGTGTGCACTTCAGTTAACCAGTTTTTCTTGCCATATGATAGAAACTTGCAACACAATATGTAAATCTAGAGGTTCTGTAACTTTCCTGACCTCCCAACGATCATTTGGCGTTCTAAAAAAGGCTCAAATTGCATTGAAATCATCCAATGTGCAGTTATTTCAAATTGGTAAGAAAATTGAAGGTTCTCCGAACAACCTATTTGCTGATAACAAGAGGAAGAGTCAGACACTCTTCTGTCAGATGAAGCATTAATATTCAGGCCACTTTAAAATGAAGTCACCAGTTCTAATTCTGTATCTGACTGTTGTTTTTTCCACATCGGAGCAAAGCAGCATGACCTCAGACAGATACAATATTAATGTAAAGTCACTCCTCGTCCCTCAAGACTGCATTTGTGTGACTGCTAGACAGATTTCTAACACGAACGGATGTTGAGCAGAGGTAGGGGTGGGGTGTGGTTTTAAAATCTTGGGCAACAGCAGCACCGGCCCCGGCAAGCCCCGCAAAGTTCATGCGAGTTAAAGGGACTGCCGCGCAGGCAGGCCTGAGCCTCTCCCTGCTCCGCGGCAACTGCTCCGGTGTCAAGTGTTGCACGGTCGTCACAAAGGATCGCCGTAAATGCAAACAAGTCAGCAGAGGTTGTTTACCTAACCGCTCGCTGGCCCCATGCCGCGCGCTCAGCGTCGCCAGTGTGGCAGGCGAGCAAACGAAGCTGGTTGGTCGACGAGCTGCAGTTTGGTCGGCTAAGTCGGGACACTTATTTTCTTGTGCTTTTGTGGAAACGGGTCAAGCGCATTGTCTTTGGACAAAGAGGCCATGCACAACCCACAACAAAAAGTGACATCAGCGCAGAGGGAGGAAAACAAAAACACGGCAGGGGAGCGAGGGAGCAGAGGAGGAGGGGGATGAAAGGTTCCCTGCAATTTCACTTAGAAGTGCAAGTAAGCTGATATACGGCTCATGTGTGCCAAAGCATTATGGGAACAAAGTGATGACACAAGAGTGGTTACAGCTGGAGTTCTTTCTTGATATCTCCTCACTTTCAATGCACAAATGACGTTCCCCCTGAACCTTTTTGGGGTTAATCAACGATTCAAACACAAACGGAGGACCCTGAAATCAGGATTTAGTGGATTTGGATGCAAAATAGACAAAATAGAAAAAATGTAATGCTTTTATTTCAATAATGAAATTCAGTGCCAAGTTGTTCCTGACTTTTGTTATCTTTTCCTTCAACAAGAGTGGATTACCTTCAAGAGTCACTTCAGAAAGACAATAAATAATGTTCCAAATTAGAGAAAAATCTACTCTGCCGTGCAGAACATTAAGCGTAACAAACTGAACCACCTCCTTGAGCAGGGTGCATCATTTGTCAGTGGTTTCCACTGAATGCTAAGTGTTTCGCTCAGCGCCGAGGCCCGCTGGCTGCAGCGCGAGGGATTGGAGAGGGGAGATCCTGCTGAGAAGGGATTGGCCATTTCTCCTTAATCTCGGAAGGAATTTTTTTTCACAGACCAAAAGTCCTCAGCAAGGAGAGGTGAAAGGAGATGACAGCGCAGGTAAGAAAAGGAGAGGAGGAACAAAATGAAGACAGGCAGGAATGACATGTTTCAATGTCGTCATGCAGTGCAGGAAAAGTCAGAAAAGTCGTTGAGCGAAGAGGAAAATCACACGAACACCTCAGGGAAAGTTTTTGGTCAGCAACCTTCAGGATCACAGCGTTTAGTTGCTGCTCATGCAAAGAGAACGAATCAATTACAGCCTATATTTCCATCATGCGAACACTGACAGGTTTTGGCATCCAATGCTGACTGAAGTACAATCGGGCAATCACTGACCACATTCACCAGCTCATCACAGAGAAAAGTGCAGAAGCTTGAACCAATAATGACCATACAGGCATAAAATCAGCATAAATCCAGGCGAGGTGAAGATAATTATATACTATATTATGCTCTCAGAGGACTGAAATGACATACTCAGTAGCAGCAGCCTTTTGAACCGCATCACTGAAACAACAAGTTTGCAAACAGCTGTCAATGTGTAAAAAATGTATGTTTTGATTTAGTAAATAAGGCATCTCGCCAAGGAAGACAAAGGACGCACATTGAGACAGTGACACAGTCAGACGTCAGTGATGAGCAAAGACTCCACCCTGTTTCCAGTGAAATCAGGTTAACACATGCAAGCAGCTGCTTCAGGAGCACCGATGGCGGCAGTTGAGGGCGTTTTTTTCTTATTTGCCTGAATCTACAACTGCAAACGAAAACAGCACAAAGAGGACTATTGTCCTTTGGCTTAGAACGAGGCCTAAGGTTATGGCTGAATGTTGCACTTCATCTGTATGTAACTCGACTCTAATCATGCAAATCCTTTATCCACGCAGCACCTTTCAACAGCGCGGGTGTTCGGGGCAGAAGGATGGGAGGCCAAGCAGCACGAGTCTGAACTGCACGTCCACAGAGACACCAGAGGAAGACGAAACTCACCCTCCTCTTCAGTCGCATGAACAAATGACGCTGCTCTCGACAGAACATCCAGAGGTGTCTCCATGCTTGGATGCCTGTGAGGCAGAGGGAAACACAAAGTGTCACAACAACTTTCACATGCATCAGAAAGCTTCAAATCTGTTGTAAAGCTGTTTGAACTGCAACATATTAATTCAAAAATAGCCTCAAATATATAATCCGACTTAGTTTACTTTTGATTAAAGTGGTTTAAGGGGTATGAATCTTAAAATTCTAATAATCTTTTTTTCCTCACAGGTCACTTAAACACAATCAGTTGGTCAAAACTATGCTTCTGTACTTTAGTGACTTATAAATGCAAATTTCAATGATGGGATTATGACGAAATCCAGCAGTTTCAAATAACTGGTCAGCACCAACCTGTAAACATGTTTGTGGGGAATATTCTGACAAAAACAACCATAACTTGTCTGTGCAATTTTGTGAGAACAATGCGAGCTTCAGCAGGTGAGCTAAAAATAAATCCACTTCTATTTCACCAGGAAAAGCAAATAAAGGTTTCAAAATAGTTGAAGTTTCTGACCAATGCTGATAATGGAAGTGGAAACGGAAGAGGCATCATTCAAACAAATGTGTAAAACGTCAAAACAACTCTCAGATCATGTTAAGGAGGCTAAAATAATAATGTTGTTCTTTCATCAAACGCTGTTTTCATTGCGAAGCTTGAGGGGCAATTTGTTTGTCTTGGGTGATGTGATCTTACACTCCTACTTTGGAAAAAACACAAACTGATTTGAAAGGGCTGAATGCAGATCATGTGACCGAAATTGGATACGGAGGCCACGCTTGAAGCCCTCCCAGCATGCACTGGGGTGACATAATCATGCACATAAGTCTAATTTTATGTTTTGCTCCTGCACTCTATTGCTGTTATGTGGCGCTACGTCGCACCACACAATATTTTCACTGTTTCCACTCGTCTGTCTCTGATCAGTGAGATAGTCTCAGTAAATGTGCTCCGACCACGAGTCTTGCTGTGCATGATCCTCCAAAATCTGCTTAAAAGTGCAGGTTTCTTCTGATCCCCTTGAAAAGCCACTTCACTGCAAAGTAACTCCAAATGATCTCTGAGTCCTCCATCACCATACGGTCAAAAGCTCGAAAACAAGTTTATGTTTATGCTTACAGGATTCAAGGTTTTTATCTTGTAATACTTCATCAAGTTTATACCATTAAACTGCACCAATTACACAAACCAATCCTATTTCAGTTTGCATACTTTCTGAAAAAAGACTCCACTTAGATCACAAGAGGAATTCATCCAACGTATCACCTTCATTTACTCGGGTTTTTAATGTGTTTGCTCTGATATTTCATCATCAACAGTTTCTTATTATTTATTACATTTATTTTTTACAATCATTGTAAGTAAAACATGGACATCACAAGCCAGTGATTCACTAAAAATTACATCTGACTGGAATGTTTATTGCAATGTTTGGCAAGGCAATAATGAGACGATACACAAATGATCTATTATAATAAATTATCGCATATTCAAAATTTTGAACAATTACAAAATTGTGAGGTGGGTCTTTCTGTTTGTTTCCAACTGACAGGTTGTGACAGATGTCAGCGCCTCTCTGAGACCACCGTTTCCCCAAAGACTGGCTCGGGACCCTCAGGTGGGTCGCACCACATGCCATTTGAGTCAGCAAACCCTGATCAGAGAGTATTACTTTGCAGTATTACTTTAAATGTGAACATGAAGAGAGAACTGCTATGACATCATTACATCATTGTAACATGATCTAATCAAGAGGCCTGTTTTATTTCCAGGGGTCCTTTAAAAGACAGCTTATATAGGAAGGCAAGTGCACGAATATCCACTTAAAAAGTAAGAATAAACTTCTTCTTGTCAAAGTAATTTCTAGACAATGCTTATCTTAACCTTTATTTGAAGTTTTGTACTAAGCTGTAAATACTACACTGTATTTTTGTTTTTTTTACTACAGTGGTATTCATGGTCTTCCCGAGATATTTTGACACCAATCTTCTCAATTTGTTTTAGGATTTTTGGGATTTTTCTGCCACAATGCGGTGCTTTTCGGCTGGCCGAGCTATGAAAGGCATTTGTGGATAATATTTTTTTTAAAGGGCTTCGGAGCGCCTCTCTCCCGCTCTCCGCATTCCTAAGATACCTCTCCCCCATTTCTCACGGATAACAGCGTTTGGAGCGACATTATCATTGAAAAGTATTCCCACAACTTGTGACAGTGAGCGCAAACACTTCACGCGTGTTGGCCGATAAGCGGCTGCAGCGCCTCAGTCGGTGCGCGCAAAAGAACAGGAACTTGGTGGGAGCAGGAATGAAAGCGGTCGTACTGGTAACAAGTGCGTCTCCGCTGTTATTCCCACCAGCAGCTTTAATTATAACCCTCTGACTCAGTGCTTCCCTAACAGCGGTCCCTTTGGATGCGACCAGGAAGGGGTTACAGCAGAAATGACTGTGCACCGAGCTGATATTGGCACAGAGAGACAAATCTCAGCGGGATTATTTCTAAACCTCTCCACTAGTTTCCTTCACAACAAATAAGGGAGAGCGCGAGGCGGAGGTGAGAAAGTTTTGCGGACCCGCCACTGTTGCTTCATATCGCGAAAGAAATTTCAACAGTAATTCAAACGCGAACCGGGTTTTTGACCCATTTCCTTCATAAATTACTTGAAAAGAGTTAAATATCATCAGGAGGAGGCGCTGAACTTGTCCTCCCGGACAGATAAAAGAGCGCACTTTTATCCCACAAAACACGAAACAATGTCAGTTACGCGCACAACTCTGCATTTCCAGGCACGTACCTCCTTCAAGCGCCACTTTGGTGTCTTCCAGTACAATAATGCCCGCACGAGAAAATGTAATAAAAAACGGAGCGTAAATTCCCACGGAGGTTTACGAAAACAAGGAAATCCCGCGGCTTCACGGTCCAGGACGAAAGAAAAGACAATAGTAGCAGCGCCAGAGCTGTCGGGACAAACTTGGTTGTAAACGAGGAAGAGGAGGAGGGAGAGGAGGAGGAGGGGGGGGGGGAGGAGAAGGAGGAGGAGGTGGACGAGGGGGGAGGTGGAGGCGGAGGAGGAGGAGGAGGAGGAGGAGGAGGCGAGGGGGGCAGGAATGCCTGGCATGATGGACTTCAGTTCCTAGCAGGTGGTGAAAGTGCAGCGCGCTGATTGGCGGAGGCCTGGGGCGATGACATCAGCATAAATTATGTAAATGACGCATTGCGTCACTTCCGCTGAAGGTCAGGCTGTGCTGTCACCGCGTGTGTTACTCAGAGACGCTGGAGATGATTGGGGACAACTCCCTCTCTCCTTCAACAACAAACAGAACAAAGTGCAGCAACAACTCTCAACGGCCTCCGACACGTGGAGGAATATTTAGATTGTCACGGATACATTAAGTTGTATTAAACCCTACAAAAACAGAGGAAAAAAATATAGCCTGTAGTACTTTGTAGTACTCTTATGAGTGTTTCATACTGCATTTATGTTTGCCAGCAAGGAAGAGATGACAATGACAGACCACCTGCTCTTTTGATCATTTTCCCAATAAATGTGAAATGACTTTGCAACAAATATTTCCACCAGTTCAGCAAACTTCACTGGTTTAATGCTAATATGGGTTATTGTCACCAGTGCTTAGCAAACACAAAAAATATATTAGCATCTAACAAGTAAAAAAAAAACTCAACAGAATACACTCGCACTCCAACAAAACTTCAGATAAATGATAGTGAAATAATGGGAATAAACCTTTGGTTCAAGTTTGAAAAACAATAAAGAGGACAACACGTGGATCGGCTTTGAGATGATTCATGTTTTCTATGACTCACGATGTCGCGGTGAACAACAAGGTGGATTGTTGAAAAAGTGACTGTATCAGGAGAGGCTTTTCATGCTTTTTGTCTCCTATGATTATTAAAACGGCAAAAAAAAATGACATCACGACAGCACAAACACTCATTCTGATACTTGAAAATTGATGTATTAGAAGTTGAAGCAAAAGCTTCAGGCTGTTTTTATTTAAATATATTTATACAAAATGTTATGCATCACCAACTGTAATGTGTCAGACCCCCCAACGTTATGCACACATTTATATTGTTAAAACAAAAACAATAAAAAATACTGTCATTCATATATGTAAAACATTATCCAGTTCTTTTATTGTTAGGAAGTGAAGGAGGAGAAAGTGCAGCTTACAATGACAATAAGAAACAATCTGAATGAGTGACAAAACATTAAAGGTGATGACAGAAAATTCTGGAAATCTTTGGTGTAAAAAAGGTGGAAGGAATAGAAATACGTGTCTCTCTTCTCAGCAACATTTCTCCCATGTCTGCACGTTTTGGGCAGTCTGGGAAACACCATTCTTGCGCGCAGGTGTCCCACTTGTACGACCCACAAGACGCCATCCTGACACTTGAAACCAAACTCATTAGTCCGTGAAACTCGTTGTACACGTTTCAAGCTGCGGTTCTGTGCCATTTTCACACCAGTGGGTTTAAATGGAGCTCATTCAGAGGTACTTGATGAGTCACTGTCGTCCTTGTTCTCTGCAGCACCATTAAATGTCAGCCGTAATTCAGTGCGTCTCATGAAATGTCACCTTTTATACTCAGATTTCTCTGAATTTTAAAGAGAAAGGAAGGACACGGGGAGGGTAGAAAAACTACTCGCGCATCAGCTCGTACGTGATCGCTGTCACTGAAGTGAGCGAGCGATACGACCAGAGGTTTGTGTGTGTGTGCTCGTGTGTGTGTGGTGCAACTTCAGTTTTTCAGGGTCAAAAAAACACAGACCACCAGAGTTCACGCTGTCAGGTTGTCGAACTGACAGACGGATTCAGGACATCTGCGAGACGGACGGCTTCCTCCTCCAGCTCTTCCACATCTTCATCAGTTTTTTGGAGCTATATGACACCGTCTTCCACAAACCTGCAGGGGAGCAGGAGACACAACAGTTAGAGCCATCAGAGCCCACGACAGCGGGGGGGGGGGGGGGGGGGGGG
>JAUESE010060545.1:0-18778 GCA_032274725.1 Malacoctenus triangulatus
AGTCTGTCTTTAACTTGTGCAAACTTTCTGAAACAGTGTTATGGCGTTACATCGCTGCCGTTAATTGAGATAGTGCAACGCTGTCATCGCGGGCGCAAAAAGCTCTCATTGGGCGCATTTCTGGTTGTCTTGTCCGATGGTTGTAGTCGGAGCGTCTCGCGGGCGGTGGGCGAGCGGCTGGTGGAGGAGCTGATAACCGCCGTTGCCGCACCCATGCAGCGTTGCTCCCCTCTCGGGGAGGCTCGCGGGCTTCGGCCGCGTGAGGGAGACCAGGGAAACCCTGGAGTCCGAGCGCCTCCACGACGCGCCGGGGCTCCGTTCTCCCCGACAACACCCGTTCCGAGGCTGCGGGCGGGAACGCGAGCAGCGTGAATGACTGACGTCCTCCGGCAGCCGCACCCCGACCCAAGTGGATCGCCCCGATGCCCGCTATGACAGCTTTGCGCTCTCTCGATTAATGGCAGCGATGTAGCGCCATACATTTTAGTGTTTGACTCACACGTTACAGCACAATAGGCAGAAATGTAACGCACTTCGAACGTCCAACAGACCACCCACCAACATTTTCATCCAGTCTCATCTCGTCAACGAAAACTCACACGCAACTCGTCATGTTTTCGTCATTAAAGATTCACGTTTAGCTCGTCACTGTCTCGTTATTGTCATGAAAAAAAGGGGCGTCAACGAAATAATGTCGATATCGTCATCGTTGAAGAAACAACACTGTTTCTGTTCCCCTGTGTTTTCTTTGAGGAACCATGTCTTTGTTTTGTTCAGTATTGTGAGAGGCAAGTTTTTTCATTCAACTGAAAATTTGGGACATTTTCACTTTTTCAGGTTTTCCAACCTGAATGTAAATTTTGATTTTGCACTTATGGACAACGCATTTGGAGAATTGATCAACTGAACAAGTGAAGCAAGTGACTAAACTGACATCAATTTGTCCCAGTGGATGATTCTTCCACACATCACATGACCCACACTGAATCCAGATTTTGATTCACACAATGACGCCTCAGTTGAAGCTGCCACTTGAATATCAGCTGTTAGCAAGATTCTCACTGAACAAGTAGTTGTTTTACAACTAAATTGTTTTGTGTACTTGTTAGTTTCTCAGATCAACACTTCTTGTTCCCTTTTTTGTCCTCATTGCTGTCCCCGAATATCTTCTGTCCTTCTTTTGTTCTTCTGTTTAAAAAATGTCTAATGAGGAGAGTGGTGTGTCTCATGGGTTTGTGTTTTTTCCCACAGCCTTTTGAGAACAGTGGAAGAATCTGTTACAGCCTTGGCTGGGTTGGGAGAGTCCAGTGAAGGAGCTGATGTGGAAAGTGGCCTCCTTCACAGAGCCTTGACATGCATGGAGACCATCAAGTTGTCTGACCATTCCATAACCTACCCAGATTTCGAATCAGACTTGCCTGCTTTCCTGTGCAAAAGCTGTGTCATTACTTTACTCTCAGCTGGCACCATATTTTACATCTTTGGAAACTGAACTCACCCACTGTGGAAGTATTGGGTCACATTTTAATGTCCAAGACATACAAGAATGTGTAGCCAGTGACCATAGGGGCATCTGAATCAGAGTATAATTGGGCCGCGAATGCATCAGCTTCAACATGATTGCTTGCTATTTAAGGTTGCACATGTTACCACACACACAATTATACTTTTAAGGTTCAATGACATGCTACTGCACCTTTTATATTTGAGGCAATTTACTGAACTTTTTTGTGAGGAAAATAAACATGGCAAGTGTTGTTTTGAAAGAATGACAGATATACCTTACTTACTTACACCAAGAACCAATGACATGGTGTGACATCACAGTTGTAAATGACTGTTGGCCACGCCACAGGCACAGGCCTGTACAGGCAGGCTGCACAAGACAGGCAGGACGTGAAAGGTTCCCGCACTGCACTACCTCATAATCTTGAGAAAGGAATCGGTTCTCTTCAACCAACCACTACACTATTGTAAAGGTATGCTCTGGAAGTCTGACAACAGGACTGCAGTTTCCCACTCAGCACAATTTAAGAGTTAACCTCGACACAGACACCTCGAGGCTTTAAAGTGGATAAAGTCAGTGCAGAGCAGCTAAGAGGGCCAATTAATACACATTCCTGAGTGCATGAGTGGCGGTTTGAGCACCCAAAGCATATGCGCATGCAGGTACTACAGGATATCTCTTCAGTTGTTTCTTTGCTTGCACAAGGTCACTTCTCACAGCATTCAACATCCTTTTATTCCTCATTTCTGAGACCTGCCGTCATCAAATACACATTCTTGCCACAAGGTGATGAACCTAAAACACAACTATTATGTGAAAACTTTGGCTGCTTCCAAACTTATCTCGTGCATTCAGCAGTCTGGTTTGCTCAGCAGTGAGTGGATGGAACTGTACCGTGTCTGCAGTCACAAGGGTACTGAGTTTAGAAGGCAGCAGGGCTGCTTGCACCTCCAATTGCAGGTTGCTTTAGGAGCCGTCTTTTCCTGGAAACTGAAGCCTCTCCTCCCTTCGCTGTTGCTGCTGCATATGAAATGTAAATGAGATTCAGACAGTGAAGACCAAGGAAATGACATGTACATGACACCCTTTCATACAATGACTGAAACAACCAGCACATGTCAAAAGTCCGATTTAATTCAACATTCAAGAAACGAGGTGGGATGTTTTGCATTTATGGAGCCTGTTCACGAACTCACACTCTGACAGCGTGCTTGGACTGCTGCTACCACTGCTGCTGATGGGCATACTTACCTAATCAGTTTGCTGCCAATTATTTTATTACTTCTGGTAGTTTCAGACACGTGGGACATCCAGTGCAAAACATTGTATAGACTGCTTGAAGCAAAGAACAATGGGAGTGTTTTTGTGTGTTGTATTTGTGGGCCAACTCGCCTAAACTTGTGGAAACTCAACCTGATTGCACAGAATGTGGTTGCTACTGTAAAGGACCAAAGTGCTACAAAGCTTCATTTCTCTACTCACATTGAACTCTGGAGGTGATTAGTCCTTGTGGAAGTCTCTCATTGGCTTTTCAGGCTGAGGCTGCCGAAAATACAACATCTTCTCTGTCTACCAGCTGATGAAGACCATCCTGAGGCCTGGCTCAAAAGGGTCTGTTCAGGCACACGGTACCATGGAGAATTTATTTATTTTTTTGTTTGGGTTATTTGGGGTCTTCACTCAAGACATGTCCATTTCAGGAGGTTTTAGAAGAATTGTTCCTGATGATGTTGCCCTGGAAGTCCCACACCCACACTTGTGTTATTTTGTGCAACACCTGTGTGTCATTAAAATTATGCCAGCTGGTCCTTCTGTGGCAGGGCTGAAATGCAGTGGAAATGTGTTTTTCGTGATTAAGTTCATTTTCGAGGCAAAAAGGGACTTTGCAATTAATTTCAGTTGAGCTGATCACTCCTCATAACATTCTGGAGTATATGCAAATTGCCATTATAGAAACTGAAACAGCAGACTTTGTGAAAATTAATAGTTTGTCATAATAGTGTGTCATTCTCAAAACTTTTGGCCACGACTGTACAGGGGAGAGTGAGAGAGAGAGAGAGAGAGAGAGAGAGAGAGAAGAGAGAGAGAGAGAGAGAGAGAGAGAGAGAGAGAGAGCATGGACTAAAGACAAGAAAAAGAGAGATAGAGCGAGAGAGAGCACAGACCACAGGAGAGATTCACCTAAGGTCAATGAGATACCATGGCAACATAAGTAAGGGGAGTGAAGACAGGAAGGAAGTATCATGCACTTCAGGTCTCCCTGCTGTTCAAACTTAAAGCAGCCTCACTGATAAAGTCCCTCTTTTCCGAGCTGATCACCTGGAAAACCCTCCTAAAACAAAAGTGCTTTCTCTAAGTACAATTACAATTTAGCATGTGTTCTTTAGGATCTAAGTAGATCAGGCCAAATACTACACAACGCTTGCACTGAGGTGTGCATCACTCCTGTATTCTGTCTTGTCTGATATTTTCAAAGCTTTCTGAAATTGTTGCTGTGATCAAAGTAACACAGTTCACAAGTGTGACTGCAGCTCATCAGATCGGCACTGAGCTCTCTGATCTCTCAACTACGCCTCCCCTCCCACAGTGAGTCACAGAAATATTAGGCCAAAAGACATCAGTGTTTACTGAAATACAGCTTTACCACATCCACCTTTGATTTCTAAACGTTTAAAGACAGAAGAAAATGTCAAACATCAACTCTCTCCCCACACACTTGGAAGTACAAAACACAGAGATGAAGGTCTTTCCTGCACAAAGCTCTGGAGTTTTGAATAATCAGTTGCACATGTGAGAACACAGTCGAGAGAAATGAATGAGGAACACGTTTTGCCTCAGCAGGCTTTCCAATTCAACCAGAGCTGCGTTCATAAATGTGTCTAACGATGTTTGTTGCTTTTCACACTCCCATTTCTCCCAAAAACTGTTCAAAAAGAAGAGAAAAAGTCATTATCAGAGCCAACATTTTCATCCAAATGTGATTTCTTTAGTGGCTCCTCAAACGCTGTCATACAAACGAAAAAACCTTGGAGGCTCTAACAAGGCTAACCTTGTGCTCATTCTCACAAACCCATTATTTCCTGAAGGCATTCACCAGACTCGGCCTCCATCTCTTTGTGGCTTCATTATCAAACGTGACTTTTGTGCTTGTTGAGGAGGTTTGACTGAGATGTGTAATGTTATTCAAATTGTAATGAGGCTTTTCTGAATTTGAATCCCCCCTCTTCCTTCTGTCTCCCTCTTCATCTTGCATCAGTGTGTGTTTGGCTTCCAACCATTCCTCCATCCTCCCGCCCTCTCCCGGGCTCAGGTGCACTTGCCCAGCAGCACCTGGTCAGCATTAATTACGACCTGGGCTCTGATCAGTTGCTAATAGACCTGGACGGGGAAGAAAGGAGAGCGTCCCTGGAGACACACATCTTCCTCTAATGCAACTGATCGGCTCTCTTGCTTTCATTTGGTTCTTCCTGAGGAATAAGCTGAGTGAGTCTGTGGCCGGGTTCGTTTGGAAATCTCAAACAACTTCAATCTCGCCTCATTTTTTTAATGAGTCCTGAGTGTTGCTCAAAAGTTTGTGCAAAACAAATTCAGAGGTTTGTTCCTAATTGGATTACAGGCACCTGGTTATGATGGCTGAAAACTGTGTGACTTGATATTCTGCAAGTAAAGCAGCACACCTTGAAGATGCCATTTGTGGCTGGTTTGCCATGATATAAAGCCTTCATGGATATTCAAGAGTTTTCCTTTAAGGAGTTTTTCACCACTTAATTTTCTTTTCTTTTCGATGATCAGGAATTCAGCGAGCTTTACAGAATTGATCTGCAGCTTTTGTGATTCTTCTGATATGGACCTAAGTGTGTCAGGTTTCAGTGGTACTTTATTCTATACTGTTTGTGTGCTTCACTCAGTAAAGAGAGTGGAGTGTAACTCTGAATCACAGTGGGACTCAGTGTAAATGTGTGACAGTCCATCACCCCCAAAATGGGACTCTGCATGGGTGGTGCAATGGCAGATAGTAGATCACAATCCTATGACTCTTGTTTGTGCCACAACTATCAAAAAATGTCTCTTTCTATCTTTCTTTCTTTCTTTCTTTCTTTCTTTTATTTTAAAGACCAAATTGATCAAAAATGGTCCACAATGAAATATCCTTTTTCTGCTTGATATTCTGACTTTTTTTTTATTCTGCTACTTCCTCTTCTTTGTTTCTCTGTGACCATCAGCTGTTTTGTGCATGTGCCACCTACAGGCCTGACCAATGTACAACACCATTTTAATGAAGTAGCATCTTTGTGTGAATGGTAGCCTTCCCTGATTTGGCCCTGTCTTTATGAGAAACCAAGTCAGGGAGTAAGAAGGGAGTAGGAAAGCCCCCTGAGTGTGCATTATGCAAAAAACAGTCAGTCCAAAATGAAGTGCTGCAGTAAAGAATGGCACTGAAACAAGATGGTGCTCAGAAAATATCGCAATTTTCGACATCATGTGACTCCAGGAACACTCTATGGTCTTTCAGCCAGTGGTTTCTCAGTAATTGTTCCAATCATTACTCTGACTGAAATGACAAGTGCAGGCAGCAGCATGAATTTTCCTCAAGGGAATTATGTGCTTATGATAGTTTTTGATCGACACGGTTAGTGAAGCTGTGAATGCGATGTTCATATTTGAGTGACAGCTGTTCCAGCATTGTGTAACTTGCGCCCCACTTGATCTTCTTTTTGACAGAGAAAGTAGTTTTTTTCCCGCCATAATCGCCTGCATGGACTCGATCACACTGCCCAAACTTTTATGCCTGACCTCCTCTGTGTGAATAAAACTTCATGTAACTGAACCTTTATGTCTCCGCCACTTTTCAACTCAAACTGACGCCGATGATTTCCAGGCAGTCAGATGGCTGCAATTTTCTGTTCTTCGAAAATTATACCTGAAATCTGAACCTAAAAGAAGGAGAGAAAGATCACATACCTGCACGGCTCACAACACTGACTGGCTTCAAACAGATTTCACACGTTTATTTACGGGGGAAAAGTCTCTCACTGTTACTGATGCTGCTTCTTCCTTTACATCCCTAAACTTTGAAGCACATTTTTCCTGTAAATGTTGGCCAACTTTTAAAAGATGTAGCAAAAGTTATTTTGCAAAAAGTTGCCCTAAAATATGTGTAATGTACATTCCAATATGGCTCTATGCATCTGTAGTGGCACCGTCGCTGAATGCAACCGTCCATTTCAATCGTTGAGATTGGGAGATTAGAACTGAAAAAGTGGGCCTTTTAACTCATAACATAAAGTTCAAGCTTTGTTCACCTCCCATGCGGAAGGCATATATATTTACAAATGAAAGTGGTCAGCAGTTTTGTCTTATATTTTGTTATGAATAAGGTCAAGTGGTGACACTAAATCATCCATAGGTGTGAATTTTTGTGTCCAGGGTGTACAATGCCAAATGTCAGCTGGGGTCAGATCAACCACCACCACTCCCCATCCCCCCACCTCCCCCACCCCATCCCACCCAATGCAATGGAAAGCTTTGGAAAGCAACAAGAATAACTCGAATACACCGGTATTTTTGTCTTTCTTCTTGACTGGGATGTAATTCTTTGTTTTGCCTTTCACTGTGGACACTTCTAATTGTTTTTGCCTCACTCCACTTTCTCACTCTTCATCTTTTTCCAATCATCCTCAAGCAGCTCATCGTGCTTACTCTTGTTTTCTGTCATCCTTTGTGTTCTGATCTTTTTATCTTTTTGGCTGTCCCGTCCGCTCCTCTGATCATCTGGCACCTCGTTTGGCACAACGCTTAATCTGGGCTCTTTCTTCTGAATCCACCAAGGGGTGCACTGACTTCACACTCTGATTTTGGTAACACACACAAATAAAATGAAACATCCAAGCAACACATTTTTTGCACTCTTGCACAGTGTCTGGTATCTCCACACCATTGACTTACAATATCGGACTCAATCACAACCAACATAGATTCCTGTAATGTGGCTGCATTCTCATATTATTTCATAAGTAATACATTAGCAATACAACCCAACACAAACACACACACACACACACACACATTCCTTTATCTTGTGCCCTGCAATAAGCTGTGTGAAGAAGGCCCAAATCTTTGATCCTCCTTAATTGTGTGATCAGTCAGATGGACACATGAGCATGCTGGGAACAAAGGCAAAGGATGCCAGGTGTGTATGTGTGTGTCTGTGTGTGCAGCAGAGAGAGAGAGAGAGAGAGAGAGAGAGAGAGAGAGAGAGAGAGAGAGTTTTAAAAGACCTTTATTAAACCAACCACCAAGCTACTTCAAGGCAAAGAAAGAAAGAAGAAAACAAAAACAAACAAATAAATAAATAAATAAATAAATAAAAACCTGATAATACATAAAAAAACGGAAATGGAAGCTCCACTATTCAGCCATTATACTACAGACAACAACATTGACTGTCAGAAGTGCAGCACTAAGGAGTTCCTTTCAACTGAACACAACACCCCCCACACCCCCCATGTGTCCACAAATACTTCAGTCTTCTCTGTCAGTCTGTAAAACTCAAACTCCAACCTGAGTCGAGCTGCCAGCATCCCAATGAGCATCATCACCACATCCTCCGTCCCCCCACACCTCACATGGTTCTTCCTGGTCTTCCAGATGGACAGCTTCGCCTGTCCTGAGATCAGGTTGATCAGCGTATGGACCCTATTTTTCTGAGCAGTATAGCATGGACCATAAATAAACAAACAAAAAGAGAAAACTTTTCCTAATGCCTGAAACCAAGCCCCCACCAAGGAGAAAAGCCCTGCCAACCTACTGCACTGCATGAACAGATGCATTGTCTCAGGTTGCAAACAGAAAGGACACCCCTCCCCTTTGTCAGGACTGAGGTGCGCCAGATACCTGTTTATAGCTATGGCCCCATGTACCACCCTCCACTGGAGGTCCCCTGTCCTTTTGTCCACAGGGAGCTTGTACAGGGACTGCCAACAGCCCCTTGAGGACAACCCATTGCCAAAAACCTCCGTCCACTCCGTCCGCCTGCCAGAGATTGGAGTTCATGCTGAACTGATAGACCGCCTTCTTCCCCAACGTCTCAAAGACACCAGACTCCGGGGTCCGGAAGAACAGCAGATTGTCCTCTTCATCCTGCCACTGGCCAACGGCAGGAGAGACAAGCAGGGATGGAAAAAGGTATTGTACCCCGTCCTCCCTCTGATCCAGAACAGTTTGATCCTCAGCAAATGCTCTGAGGGTTCCTGGCAGCGAAGCCAGAACCTCCTCCACCAGCCGGAACAACAGCCTCCTGGATGTGATTTCAGCAGCTCAGACAGACAGGACACAGAAGTCCTCATCAGCTGACCCAGTTTCACACAGCCCCTCTCCTTCAGTCTGGACCTCAGGCTAGCAGAGGACAGAACGTGAGACGAGATGAAACTGCTGCCCAGCAGAGGCTCCTCCAGGACCCACATTCCCACAGTCAAAGGTTCCTTCCGTTGAAAACTGAGGACCTGCCACGCCTGCAGGACAGACCTGTAGAACGGTGTGAGATCAGACAGATCTGTGGGCCCCTGCTGTAGCAGAAACAGATGCTTATCGTAGCCCAGACCTCCAGCGCTCCTCAGCAGGAAGCAGGCAAGGTCTGTCCATGGCAGTCCACAGCAGCTTCTGAGCCGTTAGCAGCCTGAAGGCTGAGATACGGGATGCAATGTCCACCAGGCCCTGTCCCCCTTCCTGCACTGGGAGGTACAGTGCAGCTGCGCGCAGCCAGTGCAACCCAGACCAAAAGACCATTGCCTTCTGGAGTTCCTCAAGCAGGCCCCTTGGCAGTGTTAAGACCATCAGTCGGTGCCACAGGGTCGAGGCCGCCAGGTTATTGACAATGAGCGTTCATCCCCGATCGGAAAGCTGAGGCATCAGCCATTTCCATTTGGTTAGTCTGGCACACACCCGGTCCACAACACCCTCCCAGTTCCCCTCCATAAACTCCTCAGTCCCAAAAAAACACCTAAGATTTTCAACCCTTGTCTCCCCCAGCACAGGGTCTCTGGTAATTTCGGAACCACCTTACTGACCAATGTCCCCACTAGCAACGCTGCACTCTTCCCCCAGTTAACTCTGGCTGAAGAAGCCTTCTCATACAGCTCTAGACAACTGCCCAGCAACCCTACATCCTTCTGGTCCTGCACAATGATGGTGATGTCATCTGCATAAGCAGATACTATCAGCGGAGGCCACTGAGGCATCCCCAATAGCATCAGCCCTGACAACCTTGCTCTTATCCTGGTCAGAAGGGGCTCAATGGCTACAGAATATAAAATCCCAGAGACAGGGCAGCCCTGCCTAATCCCCCTCTGAAAGGGCACCGGACAGCTCAACCCACCCCCCACCTTCAAGAGACAAAAACGCGTCATCATACAGCAGCTTCACCTGTGCAATAAACCCCTCCCCAAAAGCTTTTAAGACAGAAACAAGATAAATATGGTCCACCCTATCAAATGGTTTTTCTTGGTCCAAGGAAATTATGCAAACATCAGCACCATCCAGCTTACAGATGTCCAGTAAGTCCCTCATCAGAAACAAGTTGTCCATGATGGATCTCCCCGGCACGCAGTAGGACTGGTCCCTCTGGATGATGGACTCTAAAACATGCTTCAGTCTGTTGGCCAGTGTCTTTGAAAAGAGTTTTTAGTCCGTGCATAATAGGGCCACGGGCCTCCAGTTCTGAAGCAGAGCCAAGTCCCCCTTTTTTGGCAATAGAGAGGGAGAACTGCATGCCTGCTGGACACCGGCAACAGAGCAGAGCTGGAACATTCCTGCAGCACCTCCCATAGGTCCACCCCAAGACACCTCCAGAGGCGCTTGTTGAAGTCCAGCGGCAGCCCGTCCAGACCAGGAGCACGACCGGACGCCATCTGACCCACAGCAGCAGTCAGTTCATCCAAGGAGACCCCAGCATCCAGGGCCGCCCTGTCGTCACGGCTCAGTTGTGGAAGCCCCTGCAGCAGCTCGTCCATACACCGGAGGTCACAGTCCTCCCTCCTGTAGAGGTTGCTGTAGAACTCCATTGCATGCCGCCTCACCGCAGCCCGGTCTGTTGTCATCGTACCGTCAGGGAGGCAAAGACACACCATCTGCTTGGCCTGACAGACCGACTTCTCCAGGTTAAAGAAGAAGGAGGTGGGAGCATCCACGTCTCTCACACTAGTGAACCTGGCCCTAATCAAGGCCCCTTTGGCTCTCTCCCTCAAAAAGGCATTCAGCTCCTGCTTCTTCTGCTGCAGCCTATGGCTATCTGTATTACCATGAGGGGATAACCTTCTCTCCAACTCGCTGATCTCTTTTTCTAGATCCTGGATCACTGTTTATACCCTGATGGTGGAATGACTGGTGTACTGCTGACAGAAGACCCGGATGTGTGCTTTCCCCACTTCCCACCACTGACTCAGACATCCAAACCCCCTCTCCTTGGCTTTCCAGATTGACCAAAAATCCTTAAACTTCTGAGAGAAACTGTTATCCTCAAGCAGGTTGATGTTAAAGTGCCAGTATGAACTACACCTGCTGGTCTGTGAGGTGAGAAAATTTAAAGTAACTAAATGATGGTCAGTGAAACCCACCAACTAAATATGGCTGCTCAGCAGTCTGTTACAGAACCTCCCAGTCAGATAAATCCGGTCCAACCTGGCTGCACTCATACTACCGTCTACTACTCTGACCCATGTGTACTGCCTAACCCAGGGGTGTTTGACTCTCCACACATCCACACAATCACACTCAGAGATGACGTGGGCCAGGGTGGTTGATGACCTCATGTGAGGTTCCAGCCCAGCCCAGTCCAACGTGCACTCCGTAGTGCAGTAAGTGCAACCTTATATTCTGGAGCAAGTCCAACCTGCCGGAGCCCTGAGTGGGCTCGTAGACATTAAGGAAGCAAAAAGGGATGCCCTGCAAGTCTGCCCTGACCACCAGAGCCCTGCCTGCCACCAACTCTGTGGTGGATGTGATGGTGACATCTAGCCCTGGAGAGAACAGACAGGCGACACCAGCTGAGAAGTTTGTACCATGAGATAAAACACACTGACCCTTCCACAACAGCCCCCAGTCTACGTACATACGTATGTATGTACATCTCACACATAAGCAGTGAGTGCCTTTCATTCATGTAAGCATGTTAAATAATGATCCAACCCTATTATATTCCTACAGTCTTTGTAAATCACTTGAAACCACACCATCCAGTTTGCCGACAATAAACAACACATTTAAGAATAAACGCACTCAAAGCCGTACACATGTCCACACAATCACATCTACCACCTGCTATGTCGTTGTTAACCTGTGTTTCCTGGAATTTTCATGGCCTTCACTCGCAGGCAAAAAAACAGAAAATTATGGAATATATCAAAGAATTGAAAGCAGAGATTTTAGTCTTACAAGAAACTCACTTACTAAAGTCTGAAGAAAAGTCTCTGACAGATCACACATTTAATCAAGTGTTCTCGGCAAGTTACAACAGCAGACAAAGAGGAGTTGCCATCCTAATCAACAAAAATGTACTGTTTACGTTGAAGAGCATGGTTACAGATCCAGAAGGCAGATACACTATTGTTGAAGCAATGCTTTTTGACAAGCTGTATAGGTTAGTGAACCTCTCCGCCCCGAACAATGACCGCACAGTCTTTTCCCAAATTTCTGATCTTTCTGCTAACTCTACAATTATCATTGGGGGTGGGGGACTTCAGTTTGGTTTTAAACCCCGCATTTGATTGATCAAATTGCTCTAAACATTCACAATCAGCAAAAAAATTTAATCGGTTGCATGGAGGACTTTGCAACATATGGAGAGTCAAAAACCCTACAAAAAGAGAATATACATTTCTTTCCCAGGTTCACAAGTCAGCCTCAAGAATTGACTTCTTTCTAACAAATAACTGCATTTTACATGAAAGCAATGCAAGCATACACCCAATTATTATCAGTGATCATGCACCAATTTCCCTTTCATGACACATCAAGCCGCATCTGAAAACATCTCAAACATGGCGTTTCAATATATTACTACTCAAAGACTCAGAGTTTGTTATGATATATTTAAAAACAAATGGGCCAACTTTATAGAATCCAATGACCTCCAGAATGTATCCCCGTCCATGCTCTGGGAAACCGGGAAGGCCGTATTAAGAGGAAAAATTATATCTTGTTCTTGCTACAAGAAAAAACATGAACAACAAGGTCTGAATTAAACAATGCTAAAATCAAACTCGATGACATCATGTCAAAGAGAACTATATTTATATTACAGCAGCTGAGATATCAAAACTTTCAGTACAACAATACCTCCAGTAAATTTCTCGCCACCAAGCTTGAGCGTAATAAGGAAAAAACCCTGAAAACATCAATACAAGACACAAATGACAAACATACACAATTGCCATAAGAAATCAATAACATTTTCTCTAATTATTACCAAAAACTCCTCTGAACCACACTCACACCAACCCAAGAGGACATCCAGACATTCCTTGACAATCTAAAAATGTCTCAACTATCTTGAGGAGCACAAAGCCATGCTGGAAAGTCCGTTGACCTCAGTTGAATTACAGGAGGCCTTAAACAATATGCAACTCGGGAAAAGCCGGGCCATGATGGTTTTCCTGTTGAATTCTTAAAACACTTCTGGACAATGCTTGAGCCACTTTTCCTAAGAACTGTTAAAAAGGCAAAAGACACTGGATGTTTTTCCCCCCATATGAACACAGCGTCAATCAAGCTGCTATTAAAACCAGATAAAGATCCAACTCAACCTTCCAGCTATCATCCCTTATCTTTAATCAATGCCCATGTCAAAATTATCTCCAAGGCACTTGCCACTAGATTGGAATCAATTATTCCATCAATAATACACAGTAATCAGACAGGGTTCATCAAAGGGCGACATTCAACCAACAATGACAGAATACTCCTCAATCTAATTTCATCGTCATAGCACAATAAATTTAATGCTATAATTCTCTCTTTAGATGCCAAAAAAGTCAGCTGGTCATTTATTTTTGCAACTTTAAATAAATTTGGATTCGGAACATCATTCATCCAGTGGATGTCTTCTCTATACAACTCACCTAAGGCAACAGTAACCACAAATGGCATAACATCACAAGCATTCACTCTGCAGAGAGGCACCAGACAAGGATGCCCACTTTCACCATTACTTTTCGCCATCTTTATTGAATCACTAGCAAAAGCAATACGACAACACAGCAACATCTGAGGGATCAACACACCATTGTCCGAACACAAAAGAAACTTATATACATACAAAATGACAAAGAACTAAAATTTTGCAACTTATCCAATTCAAGGTACTTCATAGAACACAAATCACTCAACGCAAATTGAATATAATGGGTTTCCATGACACTGACAAGTGCTTACATTGCAGTACAAACACTTCGGATACATACTTTCATGCAATCTGGACATGTACTCCAGTCCAGCACTTCTAGTCAAGAGTAGTAGATAAAATATCATCTATCTTGGCTTGCAGGATTCCACTTTCTCCAAACATCTGCCTTCTCCATGACTTGTCAAAGAAGAATGCTCCAAATAAATGCTCAAACTTCACACTTGCAGCATTAACCTCAGCCAAAAACAAAACAATCCAAGTTAACTGGAAAAATAAAACTATTCAAAATATTAGACTCGGGCTTAACCTCCTGATCGAGTAAACATCAATGGAGATAATATCCGCCAACCAGAGTGCTCAGGAAATAAATTATTTCAGAAGAATAGAAAAAACTTAGATGTAGAAATTTAACTTAATTACCATTAATTAATTACCATTACCTGCAAGCGGGGGCCATTACAACATTCACAATCAAATGTAAGGTTGCAGCAAACTGTTTCAATAACCTCTTTTTTCTTCTGTTTACTTCTCTTACCTCTTAGAACAGGAATCAAGTCCTCCTGAGCCATGTAAGCAGAGGCCACTCAAAACATCTACACTGGTTACTCATGGTGACTCTGCACGTCAGACACCAGGCTAGCTGGAAGCTCCCACGAATTGGTGGGTGGACTTGGCAGCCCCTGTCTCTGCGCCCGCCATTGGCTGGGTGCTTCGCTGTCCCTTGGACTGGGGTGGGGGTGGCTAGTCCCCTCCGGTGCCTGTCGGACTGCTCATTGGGGTCTCGGGATTGGGGGCTCTGCTGGCACTCTGCCTGTCCCTCGCCTCACTTCCCTCCCCCTGTCGGCTCGGTTTCTTTCTGCCATGCCAGCCTTCTGGGTCTCCCTCTGCTGCGGCCTGGGTTTCCCAGCGGGGCTCCTTGGGGGCTTTGGTGAGGTCTCCAGGTTACCCTGCAGGGTCTCTTCGGGCAGGAGTTCCAGGTACTGACCCTCGGCTCTGCGGGCCAGCTCTGGGCCCTTCTCTGGGCCCTTCTCCCGACCCTGCCGTGCTTCACCACTTGGTTGGTCGGGCGGGGTGGCAGCGTCATTGCTTCTGTAATCGATTTGCGGAGCGGTCTTGGTGGTGTCGCTCCCAGGGCCCTGGATTCACCTGTTGTGCTTCTGTGGAGTTTGCTGTGCCTGAGTCTTCCTGGGCTTGGTGGTGGCTGTGGTGCGCCCCGGGGGGAGGGTACGGTGGTTCGGCGTTGCTCCCCTTTGCGGGGTGGGTTCTGAGCTTGGGTTTCGGGTCCTTCCATTTGCTGCAAGGTCAGCACCGGCTCTGCCTTGGACCGGCCACACCCGGGGATTGCAGCCATTGTGAATCATACGTTCTGCCATTTCTTTGAGCCGGGCCCGCACCTGCTGACCTCTTAGGATCACGACACTTTTTTGTTACCACATATCACACTGTGCACAGATTCCCACGGTAGGTACATGTCTTTCAAGGTTTGAGTGCTTGGGTGGGAGTGGGCACAAGCCCTCGACCCACTTCCTCAGGCACCTGGTCTTAACGCATTATACATTGCACATCTGGGGGCAGGCAGGCTCCCCGGGAGAGGGCAGCCATCCGGTGGTCCATCCTGCTCCCAATTTTAAAGCACCACATACACATACATCTGGGAAGACAGACCACACTCGGGGAGGTGAGCACCCCAGGTCATCACCCCCTGCCTGTTGCTACCATTTTAATGCATCACATGACACATGCACTCACACTCACACCACGGTGCAGGGAGCAGGTTTGTAAGTTGGGGAATTTAGGAACAGTCTGGTGGTTGGTTTTCACTTATTAAACACTTATTAAACAACATTCAGTTTGTGCGGCGCAGCTCCTCGTGGCATGATGACTAAAATAAACACCAAGTGGTTGCGCTTGTTGGCCGGTGGGGGTGGCCTCGGGCTCTTGTCCTGGCCCCCTCCTTGGGGGGTGGTGGGTCGGGCTGGCATTCCCCTGTCTGGGACTCACTGCAGCCCCGACTGGATGTGGGTGGCTTGGGTGCTTCACTACCTGGGGGAGGCGATGGGGGTGTCCCTTGGTATGCGTTCGCTGGCCCGCCATGACCGCTCTGCATCGAGGTGATGGGGGCATGAGGTGAGCCATGGTTTCATTTCCATCTTCCCTGCTGCCAGTCCTCTTTACATCTGGGGCTCTCGCTTGCTGCGCTGGTAAACTGCTGGGGTCACAATCTGGTGTCTCATTGGGCTTCTTGGGCTGTGGCGGTTCGGGTCCTGGCTGGGGGTGCCGGGGGTTTGACAGGCTTTGGGTGGCTGGGGTGATCGGGATCGAAGGGGCGAGAGTCGCATGGGTGGGTGGCTGGCTGGCAGGGGGTCCAATGTGTCGCATATCTCATTGGCTACACCGTCGGTCCCGGGGGGAATGGGCAGATTCCTCCTGCGGTTCTGGGTTGGGGTTGCATCCGGTGGATGGATGGATGTTTGGGGTGGGTTTCATGGGCTGCACGTCTCTGGTTTTGTGGTTACCTGGTTGACCTGTCACAAGTGGCTTGGGTCAGGCCGTGGGCTGTGGTTCTTACAGTTATCCCCCCCACTGCATAAACAAAGAATGCTCACCATTCAACAGACGTGAGTTACTGTCACCTGGTAATGGCAGGATAAACCCACTGGTAATTTTACTGCTACTCCACGGTCTTGTAAGGTGCCTACAAAGTGGCCACAGATAATATGACTCAGTATATATATCCTGTGTCTGCTCTCGCGTCATTATGTTCTTCACTCCTGTTTCTACTTGCAACGCTGGGCTGATAGGTCACACACTGCATGCAGACCTTCTGACTCAGAGCATGATAGGCACCATCAGTTAACTCTTTGATTAGTGCCCCCCCCAGCTTAACCACCACGACCATCCTCGTTAAGCCCACTTCTTTCCTCCCTTCCCTCTTTTTCTTGTCCCTCTTGCACAGTCCTCATTGTGCACCTCGTCACCTGATGATAACCCCCAGCAAGATGGCCAGCAGCCAATGAGGGCAGGTCATGGTCAATTAAAAAAAATAAAATTGCATTTATTCTACAACAAAATGGCACCTTCAATGATGATATCATTACTTAAGAATAAATGCAGACATTTGAAAAAGAAAAAAAGGAGGTATGAGCAGGGCTACAGTGAAGGTGAGCTACAATGAGCTTACACACAACCATCCCCACAGAGTGCCTCTGCCAACACCAGGGTTTGTTGATGGTCTGCAGTGTTGGTGTTCGCCAAACACACGATTGAACATGATCCCCAACAAGCCAATATTGTTGCCTCCCATTCTCTGGTTAACCCAGGGGTCTCTGAATTACCTCTCACCACTCTCTAATGAAGCCTTGAGCTGACCTCATCTCAACAGTGGTTTTCTCTCTGCAACTCTCCCACCAAGCTCTTACTTTCAATGCACCCGGGTAGCTCAGTTGTCAGAAGCAGTCTCTTATTTGAGCTGGCTAAAGTTCTGATCTTCTTAACAGTCTAATTCTTGTTGGTTGGCCTCTTGCACACTCACCGTTTGCGAGGCGAGATTCAAGGCACATTCTCATAGCGACATCATATTTCCTAAGGAGGAATTTAACTGGTCCATTGGAAACAATAAGGCTGCATGATATTAAGATTCCAAAATATGCTGCTGAATAGCCACAACAAATGCAAAACAGCTTTTTGACGAGGGCTTTTGTATATGCTAAAGCATTCAATGGTCACAAAAGACTGATTGAAGTCCTACTGAGTCGGCTCTTTCTGAAGGGCAGAGTGAAAACATAATCAAGCACAGTTAAATCATGTTTCCTCTGACTGCAGCTGGTAGTGCGCACTGTCTTGGTTTGCTGTACTTGGCTTTTCAAAACGGCAGACTAATTTACATAGTTACAATAGGCTAATCGTTCTTGACAAAAACGTTCCCGAAAGGATTCAGAAAGTCACCAGATTTAGCAAGGACGTTACCAAGTTACCAAAACTGTTGGCTTGGTCGTGGATAGTCCGCTTGTTGTTCACACAGTGAACAGAACAAATCAAAGTTCAATTGAACCAAGTGAACCAAGATTCAATGACTTTTTTTAGGTGGACCTCAGTTCACTATCTGAGTAAAATGAACTCTGGGCAATTTGAAGCAAACCAAACAGGTGTGATGTGAAAACATCCTCACTGAGCTGATTCGCTAAAACTTTGTAGAATGAAGAGAGTCAATTGCAAAACAATTAAAATAATTTTTGTGCCTTTTTTCACTTCATTTGGTTTCAGTGATTTGTAGAATTTAATTTTGCAATGATTTGTTTGAAAAGTAAAGTGGGCATTTTTTGTGAAAATCAATCAGTCTTGAGTTCATTAAGTAATACCAGAGAAAACATGTAAAGAGGAGAAATGTTCCATGTGTAGTGATCCCTCATACACCAGTGTTTGACCTGAGACACGATACATGAAAACAGGTGCATTATAAACACTGTTTCTGTTTGTCAGCAAACCTTTAACAAACACTAATGAAAACTATCAGTTCATCAAATCAATAAACGCCTGAATGAAAGCTGAAAAAAAAACATCTTTGTGAAAACGATTCTCATTGGGATCCTGTGCCAAGCTCTGCTGTCAATTCAAGATGACACCAAAAAATATTCTCCAAATGATGACTCCTCTTTTTTATACCAATTTTCAAAACAACAGAATTGAACATTTTACATTTAACACAGATTCCCATTATCTGATGCTCAGCAGGCAAATGTCTCCGCTTTGCTTCCTGCTACAGTTTAAGTGTAACATTTGAATGAGAATGCTGGGCCGTGCAAGTGTGTGTGTGTGTGTGTGTGTGTGTGTGTGTGTGTGTGTGTGTGTGTGTGTGTGTGTGTGTGTGTGTGTGT
>JAUESE010060601.1:0-18765 GCA_032274725.1 Malacoctenus triangulatus
CCCCCCCCCCCCCCCCCCCCCCCCCCCCCCCCCCCCCCCCCCCCCCCCCCCCCCCCCCAACACCCCGAAATCTCATCAATACGGCCCTGAATTAAAAAAAAAAAGTTTAAAAGTACACTTGAAAACATTCACAGACTTCACAGCCTACATAGTAGAAATTCAAACGTGCTGCCTCCTCACTCTGTCTTCTTCAGTTTCCTACCTGCGAGACCCGGAGTTACGCAACTCTTTCAATCAGAACTTCGGCAAGAAACGCACAGTTTACTTGCGCGGCTCAGCCCGCATTGTACTGCTGCTGCTGCTGCTACTGCTGCTGCTGCTGGCTGGTGTCGGAAACATTCTTAGTGCCTGCTCTGACATGTGGGCGCGCTCGCACTGTCGGCTTGTCAGCTGTCCAGTGGTGCGCTCTCGCTCCGAGAGGCTTTTTGTTGGGAACTTTCTGTAAGTGAGTCAACGCGGCACAGGGAAGGACACCACCCAGCGCCGCCGCTGGATCCCTCTCCTCCTCCTCCTCCTCTTCCTCCGAGGACACAAAGACAAATACCACCTGGAGTAAACAGCTGGGATCTGTGTTTTTTTTTGCCTGGTTTTTCTTTTCATTTTTGCACGAGACGATGGTTTTTCCTCTTTTGACGCGGCATTGTCCTCTTTGGAAATAACGCAGCGGGGAGGAGATATGAAAGTGACGGTGTGCTTCGGGAGGACCCGGGTGGTCGTGCCGTGCGGGGATGGGAATATAAAAGTCCACAGCCTCGTTGAAAAAGCGGCCATGAGGTACAAAAAGGCGATCGCCAAGGTAAGCACCGCTTCCCCCTTCCCCGCTCCCGGGCGATCCCGGGGAACGCTCCGCCCGGAGTGCGCGGAGAGCGGCGCGGCGCGCCGACTCTACGGCGGCGCCTCAACATGGCGCTTTTACCCGGGCGAGACCGGGGCGAGCGAGAGAGAGAGAGTGAGCGTGAGCGGCTGCCCACTGGAATCGGAGCCCGTGGAGACCCCCAGGGGCCCCAGCTGGGGACAGAGAGTTTGAAAAGAGAGAGAGAGAGACAGAAGGGAGGGCTGGTTCGGTGGTTCTGTCTTCAACGTGTGCTCTCCCTCCAACTTACTCGAAGTTGAGAGGCGGAGGACACCGCTTCATGTTTGCGTAAAAAAGTCCTAGAAACGTTGGATCGAGACGCACAGAAGTCTACCGGTGCGCGCGCGCGCCTTCCTCCCGTGCACTCCAGCGCAGCGATCTGCCATTCAAACAACAGATCGCTGCACGTTGGGCCCCAAGTCTCACTGAGTGTAAAAACTCACTCTGAATCCCTGTCAGCGTGATTATGGATTTCCTCACACTGCAGTTATTCAGTTTTATGGAAGAGGCAGCAGTGATTGTGCAATGATACCCCCCCTCTCCACACACACACACACACACACACACACAAAAGGTGTCTGCTTGAGTCAACAGTGACTTCCGAGGGACCACTTCCTCCTCAGACAGCCACCTGCATTCACTCCCATGTTTGCCAGCGTCTGACAGCGTTTCCCTGGTTCAGCAGAACGGAGGCGACCGGCCCATCGATCCATCTGCAGCCGTGCTGTAAACATAGAAGGGTCTCCCTCTCTCACTTTCTGTCCCTCGGGACAACGCTCAGGTCAACACGAATGCCACCGAAGATTCACTCGCTCATTGTTAGCCACACATCTCGCTCGTGACACAGTGACACCAAATCCCTTCAGGTGGCATGCAGATGTTGGCCTCCACGGCTCCAACGTGCATTCCTGAATCGGTTCTATAATTCTCGAAGCTGCTGAATCCATCTGACACAGTTTATGTGGGAAGAGCAAAGAAAGGTGAGCGTCAGCACATATGTATGTGACATGTGGGTGTGTCCTCGTCCAGGTAGATCGACTGTTAATCTTCTGGTCGGTGGAGTGAGTCTCAAGTGTCCTGAGTGCAAGAAAGAAGCGTGCTGACACCTGTGAATCAGCATGAGATTAGTGACGAGTTGTGAAATCGTTGGCTCCCAAAGGTCCGAGAATGTCAAACAGGATTATCCCATGAATTGTTGGAATATTCCACTTTTTTTTTAAGCCATATATATTGTTTTGAGTTCAATCAGACACGCATCCAGACCCTCGTTTTGTCACAGTCTCAGGTGGCAACGCGCCTCATCCTCCAGTCAAACAGTTTGTCCCCAGTCTGCAGGGGTTTCTTGCTCGATGGCCTTCTCGGGATCCCATCCTCCTCCTTTTTTTTAGGATCCCTGTGTTGTTTTTAGCACTCAGCCAGCCAAATAATCACTGTATTTACCGGCTTTCCAAGCAGGAGCGATGTCAGGACGGTATTTTGTGGGCTTTCCCATTGGCACGCAAAACACCACGTGGACACGACCCTTACGACGGAGCCCTGATTTGTGGCGTCTTTATTTAGGGGGGGGCTGCATTTCCATGTTGCTCCTATTTGTTTTCTGCTCTCCCACCATTACTCAACCTGAATGTAGGCTAAAGCCTTGAAGCGCATAATTACCATTTTTTTTCTCCCCCCAAAAATTCCACAAAAATACTGTCTCTGAGACATGCCACAACACGGTCGGGGAAAAAAAACCCAACATCCCAGATGGAGAGAATGTCCTCATGGTAATACTGTTGCTATGTGACGTGCCGAGGTCCCCGCCGACGCCGTGCGGTTCCCGGGCAGCATGTGGTCAGCACGTGTAGAGCCAACCCTGCTCTGTGAGCCAGCGATTGATCTGTCGCGGCCTGTGAAGATGCATCAGTGTGACTTCGCCGTGACTCCGTCAGCCCGGGAAAACTGCTTGAATTAGTCGGCGCGCAGAAATCCATGCGACCAATTATCAGGAGGAGACACGCCGCGCTGATGCTGCTCGCGATCATCGACTGCATTTCTGAGTGGAATTTGTCATTAGACGCCACTTCCAAGGCAGAAAAACCCCCCTTCATCACCTTGATCACCACCACCACAACAGTCCAAAGACATGTGAATAAGATGAGATATTGGTGCAATCGAATGGTTGTTGTTCCACCTTTTGCTGAACGCCAGTGGGAATCAGCTATGTGGCCTCGCAACTCTCTGATGGACAGAAGCTGGAACAATAAATGGAAGAATGTTGATTAGTTTTGTCATGTTCTTGTTTTGACCTCGAAGAATTCCTTCATCCAGTTCGTTTTTTATGATCACAAGTCTCAAAAGAGTGAAAAAGAAGTGCTAGGCAATCTCAATGTGATGACATCATTTCTTCATTTCTTCTTCTAACAATCTAAAAAGCCAAATTTTCTCCTGTGGTCACTTCATCCAGGAACTTACCTCCTGGTGTGATAAACGCCCTAAAACATCAACACCAAACTCTGACCTCTGTGTTCAACTTTGTTGTAAACAGCCCCGTTTGCTTTCCTGTGAGTCTCGAGTTGAGGCTTTTTCTTTCTCATCCTCCTCCTCTGTCAGGTAAGGACCTCGCATGAGCCCGTGCCGCTGCAGCTGTGCAGAAACTCGCAGCTCCGAGAGTGGGAAGTGCCTTTGAAAGGCCTGTCAGTACTTATTAGCTCACTCCACTCGGCGGTTACGTAATAGAGTGGAGCTCCAGTGGGTGGAGAGGATTATGGAGGCGAGCCGGAGACCCTGCGAGCTCCGATGAGCCGAGTGAGGGTGGGGTGGAGGGGGGGGGATGACGGCGATGCAAAGCGACTGATGGTAACTGAGTATGCATAGGTCTGTGGTTCATCCGTGGTCAAACGGGAGCGCTTGATTTCTCCACGGCAGGAGAGAGGCTGCCTTCTTATTCGGCTGTTGGAATCTCCTGTGGCTCTTCTCAGGTCTCCACAACTCTGTTTCTTTGTCTTATACCTCAGTTGATGACTCAAACCAGGCTGTGCTTCCTCCAGAAACATACAATTTGTAGCTCGTAAGTTGCGGCTCTGTAACCGCGCTTTCTGGCTGTTTGTGGAGCTGTAATTAATCACACATGGAGCTGAAAGACACCACTCAGAGATTAAAGCTGTGACTCACATTTGATGAAATGTAGGATTGTGTTTGTGAAGCTGCGCTCGCACACATGCAGACAGAGCTGCCGCATTGGTTTCGCTATCCGTCTTCCGGTCCCGTTCCAGAAGCTTCATGTCGAGTCCAATCTGGATTTCCCAGCTTGGTGCTAAAACTGTGTCAACGGCCGAGAGAGCAAACAATAAACTGCTGCACGCTTCGGGTCTATATTTGTGCAGATTGGCATTTGGGTCAATGTCAACTGGAACATGAGACCACTTCCTCGAACGCTGTCTGGCTGGTGGGCCGATTGCTGCTCTGTCTGGCGCGCCTCCATGCTCAGGTGAACGGCATCAAGGACGATCGCGCCTGCAGCCTGCAGCGCTTATCTACCCCAAACACCCGCGTCTCCTCAGGGGCAGACGGCGATGACCTCCAGGGCCTCCCCACAGAGAAATTCCAAATAAACAAACGCAGGCTTTATGTCATATTTCCAGTGTAAGCGTGCCACAGTCCTGCCAAGCCGGACGGCTTTTTAGGCCACGTGCGTTCTGTGTTGACTCATCCAGACTCGGGGTCAGCGCGGCGCTGCCGTCGCCGACGTTTCGTTTTGTTTTTCCTCTTGCAGTTTTTTGTTTCTTTGTGGCTTCGCCGTGTTTATTCACTGTCCTCGGAGCCGGATAAAAGATATTCCTTCGGCTGTTGAATCATTGACAGATCTTGCAGTTCTTGACATTACGTGGCGCGAGGCACACTTTAAAGTCCTGCATGTGCTTTGTGTGATGATCAGCTGCCACCCTTCCTCTTTCGCGGCGCGCTAACATTAAACATTAGCCCGTGAGCTGCGCGGACTCTTTCGTGAACGCGACCTGCCCCTGCTCAGACGACCTGGCTAATCATTAGCCTGAACCGTTAGAAGCAGGACAACGAGTCAGACAGGCTGCCGGTGATCTTGCATAAATTAGGAGGGAATTCTTTGGGAGTGAATAGAACTGCGATTCACTCTGTTGGTCGTGTAATGATGCGTGGCTGATAAGATTTGGCTGCAGATTTCTCCAAAGATGTGTTAATGAATTATCATCAGGCAGTTTTTGTGATTTTATTTGGAATCTTTAAGAACAAATCAAGTTACTTCTGGTGTTTATGTGTGTTGTACATTGTGCACAGACATCAGTGAGCACATTTTTCCCTTATGTTATGAGGTAAACACAGAACCAACGTTGTGTGTTTCCACCTGATATAGGTTTTTCCCTTAATATTGTCGACACTTCAAAGTCATTCCATCATAAATATTGTTGGAACGTCTTCAAGATTCTCTCGAATCTTAAAACTGTGACCCTGACGTGATTTGAACACGCAACCTTCTGATCTGGAGTCAGACGCGCTACCGTTGCGCCACAAGGTCGGATGTCTGGTGGCAAATCAACGCGTCACAAACCCCAAATTCTGGCCAGCGGCGTCGTATTAACAACTTGTCTTTCCTATCGTTCGTGCGAGTCCCTCTCACTCCATCCCAGCCCGCCCGACAGGCACCTGTGTGTTATCACAGGTTAAGCCGGCAGAAGATAATGTGGTTTGTGTTTGGAGGGGGGGGGGAGAACTCACCATTAGGCTCCTTTCATGTTGCCCCATTGATGTGACCGGTTGCACGATCTCAGGAATGAGGCCCGGTGAAAAGGCGGGAGGACGGCTGTTAATGCTTTGATGTACAACACCCTGCTGTTAGTGAGCTCACGCATTGCTCATGTAATTCTCCTCACACCTTTATATGACTTATGTTTTGTTGTTTTTTTCTGACTGGGTCCTTCTTTTCTTCTCGCCGGCAAGTCAACGCAAGATGGTTACTATGTATGAGCCCGCCACTTCTCTTTGTGATGTAATGCAGAGGCAAAGCTTAACACATTGTTCAGCTGCTGCTATTAGCCAGAGCGGGGACGGCGCGACTGCGGCGTGGATTACGCTGAATGGAAATTTGGAGCAGGGGTGACGGGTTGCTGGATTAAACATATATTCCCGGCTGAAAAGGGCCCGACGACATGTTTGCTATTACTGCAGAGATGGAAAAGCACTTTCGGCCTCTTCGGTGTGTTTCGCGGAGCCTCCGACAGCTCCTACTGTTTACACGTCTTGACGGGTTGGTTCGTTTTCGTGCTTTCGGAATGCACACAGACATGATTTTTCCATTCGGTAATGGCATAGGCTTCAGTTGCCCCCCCGCTTCTTTTTTTAAGGAAAGTGGTACTACTAAATCTGGCTCTGCAAAGAGAAGAAGGCTTCTTCCCACTGTGGTGTATCACATCCCCACCACCATCTCTTTATTTCCTGGTTCGAAAAATATGAATATACAATGAATCACGAGGGTCAGTTTGGGCAAACAGCGAGCCTCGGGCAAGAAGTGGGAAACTCATTTGCCTGAGTGTTCTAAGCCAGCACAGCAGGCCTGCAGAGGAACGTTCCCAACGTTTCGGCTGAGGGTTCGGATGATTTGTCAGACTAACTGGCTGCTGGAACAAACTGGAAGTCAGAGCCAAGCGAGGGGAAGGCCGAGTGGTTTCCATTAGCAAGCCATTAACAGCTATGGTGTGCATGAGCGTTTGCTCGGCTATAAAAAGCGGAGCGTCCTTGGGAAAAGGCCTCATCCGCGGGGTAAAAAAACACGACGCTCATCGGCAGGAGCTAAATCTGCAGATTTTGGTCCATTCATTAGGTTGGGATGAGGTCATTCTCAAACCACACGCCACCTTTTGTGTTCTACGTATGGCGGCCGTCTGAAGTCGTCTCTCTGGTTGTTGTTTCTTTTTTGTCATCACGCGTTTCCGTGAGATGACAATTCCTGCCTCGAGCTGGATCCAACTATGAGCAAGTCGCAGCAAGGGCCAACTATGTGGTTTGTGGTGTTTCGACTTGCAGACCCATGCCAGGCCCTCTTGGGTGTGATCCACTATTTCGTCAACAACTTATTTCCGTGGCTTTGATTGCAGTTGCAGAGCGTTGAGTTGCTGGAGCACAAGAGCAAAGACCTTCGCCATGACCACAAGGACAGCACTCTCTTTGGGAAAGGTCTCTGTCACACACTGACAAATTGCTCATTTTAATGGTTACAGAAATGATATTTCCGCTGCTGGAGGGTCAAATTCTGACAAAAAGTTAATAGTTAAGAAAACAGGACTGACCCGAAGTCTTGAAATCATATTTAATAAACAAACACATCCACTTTTGATATTTTTTCACATTGAAACAACTCTTTTAATGGCTAAGATCTGGATTTTCTGCTGCAAACACAGCCCAGGTGGGACTTCTTGTCTTAACGAGAGCCGCGTTCCATTTAGTTATTGGTGGAAGGCAAGTGTGAAGAGAGGCTGCCCAGCAGAGAGGGAGCACCTAAATGGAATGCACCCCTAACGATTGATTCACGACACCTGGGCCTCTCCACTGCCTATCACAATTGTTAAGGTGGCAACAGACAGCAGACAGATTTCGCACAACATATGTGGTGCTGATATTTAGGCTGCAAAGAAAATGAGGAGCGTTTGCAGTATTAGATTAATTAAATTAGATGAATTAAGTTAAAAATGGGATGACTCTGCATGAAATTTGGTAGGAAGAGCGGAGCTGAGACTGGTAGGTAGCAGTCTGTAGACAAAGATTTCCCCACCCACCTCATTTTCTTCCTGGTCCTCTTTGACCTTGTAATCACGGGTGTCATCTCTCCCGACACTAATCCATTTCCCTGCTCAGGGACAGGGAAAAAAAAGGGGTCAAAAGGTCTCCCTCTTCACGTAATGTGTCATCCTCTGGCTTGCCTTCTCTCTCCTGGATCATTTCATTGCTCCAATGTCGAACACGGTGCACGCGTTGCTACGTTATAATGCTCCATGCGTGCGAGATCCCATTCAACTCCTGCACGGTTGTCTGAAAGGAGGACGTATGTTTTGTAACAGAGCAGAGTGTGAAAAGGACACAAAGTGTGTGGAAAATGTAGAACATTATTTGCTACAAGTGAATCACAGGAAGTCTTTAATATTTATTTGGAAGGATGAAAAAAACAGCTTTGAGATTTATACAAAAAAGAATAAAAATCTCCTCCACCACATCAGAGTGGTCGTGTGGCTTTGTCCGTCGTTGGCTTTTGATCCCTCTAATGCATTCTGGGTCTTTCAGCCCTCGAGCGCTCTGCTGATACAAAGTCTTCCCTTTCAGTGGATCGGGTAAATAAACGGGACTGTCTTTAGTCGGGAGGTGCACTGAGCTACTATCAGTGCTGTTTAACCTACATTTTGATCCCACGCAAGTTGATAAGCCTGAAAGTTGCCGTACCTGATCGTCAACCTTTGACTTTAATCTCTGTAAATATGAGGCCGTGTCACTGACACAGTTTTCCCTTGCATGGAAGCTAATTAAGAGCTGGCAAGTTGACTAAGTTATTAATGTGTTTATAGTTAATACAATTAAAAAGGAATCTATTTTTAGCCGGCTTTCTAGCCCTAACTTTAGCCCGCATCTGGCTTGCCTGTTTTCATTATTCATCATCAGTGAGAGCTTAATTTTTAATGGTGCAGCTCCCTGGTTGCAGTTCAGTCTGATCGCAGTGCGGCGAGTGTTGTGCCACAAAGAAGAGATGGGGTCTTGTAAACTTGAAACGTGTTAAGCGTCTTTGAGCGCTCTATAAATACAATGTATTATTATTATTTAAAGGTTTTTCTTTATGATTGCGAAACTGTGAACTTGCACACACAATTTGTTTCTCAGTGGCCTAAAATCTGTTCATTTCTTCCTTTTGAATAACTTGTATGAGCAGGCACAGAAGACTGTCCCACATGACTTGAACATCTCTATCAAACAAGTCTACAAGCCAACCAAGATGTGCAGGCTTTTGCATGTGTCATCACAGAAATGTGGCGGGAACTGCCTCGTGCGTCACCGTTCCTACACCGAGCTGACCGACGTTCCACGCGAATGTTCCCGTGTCAGTTTTTCCGAGCCTCCGTCCTGTCAGATATCCTCTCCAACATCCCCGGGCCAAGCTGTGAAATGGACTTGGCACGGTCACGGCTGCGGGAGAAATAAAGGGGAAAAAGTCCTCGATGCTGGAGGGGCTGAGACGTTGGCAGTGCCGCGCCGCATCGCAGTCATCTGGAACGCTTCTTCTTCTTCGAGCCGGGGAACTGCCTGATGGACTGCATGATGGGGAGAGTTCGGGGCTATCCTCCCTTTGTGGAGCTAATGAACGCGAGGGGAAACGGTTTGGGCAGGTTTCCGAGCTTAAAGCCTTTAAACCCAAACTTAGGACTTCCCTCAGTGGAAATCCACTCGTCCTTTTTTTTTTTTTTTCCGGAGGGCAGCGACCCATGAGTTTTTTTTTTTTTTTTGCAGGAAGGAAAGTATTCAGGCACTCAGTGTTGCTCAACTCAGATGAACGACCTGTGAGAATACGTATGGCTCACAAGCTGGTCCAGGAACAGCCCATTAACTGTGTATCCTCAGAGAGAGAGAGAGAGGGGGGCTAAAACATGGCTATTCATTTAAAAGCAGCTGTATTAAGTTTGATGTTTCATTGACGTTAGATGAATTTATCTCCATGACAACAACACCTTTTGCAAAAAAATCAGGATATATAAGATGCAAAATCTGTTCCTTCATCTTTAGATTTTTGCTTCTCGACATTCTCAAATGTTCTCACTGTGGACCCTCTTGCTCTTAATGCTAGCTGTTGTATCCCCCTTTATGCAGGGCGCTGCTTCATGACCTTGCAGCCTCATTGTATCCATCTTCCAGAGTGAGTGTACTAGTCCTTCACTGCTTTCCAACAATGGTGTGATAGCAGCCCAAGGCTACCGAGTCCCTCCTGAGAGAGAAAATGATTGCGAGATGACTCAGGGTTTTTGTGGCGTTGAGTGAGATCCCTTTGATTTAAATTGACATGTGCCCAGAGGAGCAATAGCATGATGGATGGTGGGTTGTTTGTCCCGTGGACACACCGTGACGGCCTCGTCAACCACATAGAAATGATGTAGGGTTTCACCCCCCCCCCCCTGCTGCCTGGAGAAGCTCAGATCAGACGACTGTCTGTGTTGCAGCTTGCAGAGGTCATAAATCGTACCCAGTTTTGCTGTTATGGCTCAATGAAACGTTTAAACGGGGAAAAACATCAGGAATTACAAGTGGTTCATGATGAAAAATGCTATTACTCAGTTCAACTGGTCCAACTGATATGAAAAATGCTCTAAATAGCAAATAAGTACGCACCAGATGCACTGACGAGTGGATTATCTGGCAGCACTGAGATGTACTCCCTCTGGAAAGCTGGGTACACATTTTCATTTTCTGTAAGAAGCTCACCTCCCAAAAAAAAGATTCTTAAACTGGGATCTTCTTGCTTCAGATGAGCGCCATCAGAAATGTCGCTGGAAGAGTTTCACCACTGGACATGCAAAGTTGCGGATTATTCTGCCCCAAAGTAATTTCCTGCCGAGACGTTTTTCTGGTCACACAACATGTTCTGTGGGATGAGTCGTCTTTTCTACTCGGCCGGTGAAACAAGGTCAATGGGTTCAGGTCGAGGAAGTGTGGCTTCGAGACGTGGGAACTATTCAAAGAGGGGAGATCGGGGGGTCAATCACAGTGCATTCATCTGCTTGCCTCAACTTTTTTCGGAGCAGTCGCGTTATACTCTGTGGGTGGAACAACTGCCCCAGAGGAATGTGCCTCAGCACACCGACTCGCAGTCTTACCCTACTTTGTCCACACCGAGCAGTCTGAACTAGCTTGGTGAGCCTGAATTGGGCTGTTGGTTCTCTTGTGGTTCAGCCAGTCATTGCTTCCAGAGTTTGTAGGACAAGACTTGAGGAATCCATCTTTAATTCAGGCTGTGAAGATGCTGCTTACTCGCTGAATGTCGCATAGCCTGTTATTAGTGATCAATAATGACTTGGTTAAGGAGAAGACAGACTGCTTTCTCCAATCACATCCACACAGGTTCCTGTTTATCCCAAACATCAGCAAGTGCCATATCTCGTGCAAAATAAGCAAATCACTTGCGTCTGATAACTACATATGAAACTGCGGAACCATTTTTGTGTTGCATTTGCCTGGAATTACTTTGGCAGTCAAACTCAATGACACAGGCTGTCATGCTTAGCCTCGGTATTAGCACAGTTGGCTAACACGCAACTCAGGCTAAAGCTGACCTATTTATTGGAATGACAACACAGCTCCTAAAGCCAATAAACACACCACTGTTTTTTTGCTGAGGTTGAACATTCATCTAAACTTGAACTCTTGGAATTGTTTGGACCTTTTGCCAGCTGGGTTCTTTGTCTGTGTGTCAGGTCTCTGTGGTTTGAAGTTTTTACATTTTTTTGGCACAGCTTTTTTATTCTATTGCTCTCAAAGTTGATGCTCCAAAGCTGAATTTTAAGTGCAGGGCAGCTTCCAGTGTGCTGAGGCAATTCCCAACATTTATGTCATAAATAGTGTTTTTGATGGATCAAAGACACTGGGTGAGATTTGTATCTGTGACAACGATTCATTATCTCATCAATAATACAAGCAGTGTTGATACACTCAAAGGTCATCCAATGGAAATCTAGACAAACAGAAAGGTGTTTTTTAACATCTAAAACATTGCCTTTATACCAGTTGACTGTTTTGTGTTGGGAATATACATCTTTTGGCTTTTGCTGTAAGTTTCCAACAGTTGAGAATTTGCCTCACTATTAGTAGTTGTTTTTGTATCCTCTACACAAGTCTAACTGTCAGGATTGACCAATAGAACAGTGCATTGACTGGGTAATTCAAAGACTTTATATGTTTCACTGGGGTTAGGAGAAAGTGACTGGAGGCCCTGTGAGAGGCTGACTGACAGCTGGTGTTGGATGTCCCAGATCACATTACGCCACCTTACAGGCTGCTGACTGGTGCACCTCTGACAGCAAAAGACCTCCGACTTTGCTGGGATTTCAATTCTCCTAATCTGAATCTGGATGTTACCCCACATCAGTCAGACGTCCACTATCTGCACAGACACAACAACAAATGACTCGTCTCTTAATTATTGCTGTGTGCCAATGCAGAGACGCAGTCTGCAAGCGTGTGTGTTTGTGTGTATACGTGTGTGTCTACCTGTGTGGGTGAATCACCTGGTTCAGCCGGTTTCTCACCGTCAGGCTGCTGTGTGTCAGCCAGAGACTTTTCCCAGCACATCTCCTGTTTGTAAATGACAGCGTGCCCTGAGGACCTGGCGCCCACGGCGCTCTCCAAGTTCAGTCCCGGGCTAAAGTTTAGGCCCTCCTTCAACGCTTGTTATAGCTCACTACAAACATTCACATTCATCTTTTGATGAAGCATCTGCCCTCTTTTATTGTTGCTTTAGCAGCCCAGAATGGGTGCTGGTATATTTGTCATGTTGATATTTGAGGTAAAATGTGTAACTGTAAGTAATGATGTGTTTTTTGGTTTTTTTGTACCTTGCATGTTTTCCTCAATAACTAATATCCTCCTTTTCCTTGACCACCCCTGACCATGGCCTCAGAAAATTCGAGCAAAACAAGTGTCCCCTGCCCCTCCTGGTTTGGTGTTTCCCCCCCAACAGTGAGCCTTCAACTGTGGTGGTCCTAAAAAAAAGATTGATGGTGCCCCCCCTCCCCACCGTCACAGACTGGCTTTAATGAGCCCAGCCTCAGTGAAAGCGTCGCGCGGAGGAGCAGCGAGGCAGTCGCACAGACACAATGCTGATTGCGTCACCTCTCACTTCTCATATTGAACCGCAGCGCAGTTTGTCACTCCCGGCTGGCCGGCATTCTGGTTGTATATCTCCATGTGTTTACGTTTGATACCAAAGTGTGCCCGACTGTAAAACTTGGAGCTCGTCACACGGAGCCGTTTTCTACTGACTCCTGTGGACTATTTTCAGCTTTGCAGCACTTGATCTTCATGCACAGGCAGAAAGAATGAGATGTATCGAGGTAGTTTTACGTTACAGTCTTGTTTCAAGCATCAGCAGGTCCTGAAATTACCTTGAGTGGTTGTGTGCGTGCATGTGCGTGCGTGTGTGAGCGCACATGCATGCATGTGTCTACGTGTGGAAACGTTTCTACTCTCTCTGCCGTAATTGTGCCCCTAATTCACTCGTCGATAAACACTGAGCTCATTAGATTTAACCTTGCAGCGCAGCCTCCGGTGCTTTTTTCTCGCAACGTCTTCTTCTTTATTCCTCTCAACCTTCCTTTCTTTTTGTTGTTTACTTCCACCCCTCTTCTTTTCTCTTGTCTTCCACCTATCTCGTCTTTTATGTTAATCTGCATCATCTCTCCTCCCTAATGCTTTTGCAGTCTTGCATAATGCTCGTTCACGTATGCCCACCCACCGATTCAGACTCGTTACTCTGATGGTGCGTTTAAAGTCCCGTGTTGTGAACACCTGAGTGGCGTTTTCAAAGATGCCGCGAGATAACAGAGACGCCGGATCATGTTGGGACGTGAGAAGTTTTGCAATCCAATCGGGAGACCCGATAAAGCAGGAGAGAGAAGTGTAGCAGCAGCGATCGTATGAATCATGAAAGGAGCGGCGGCGCGATGGCTGCAGCCAGAGGTCCTGACACACTCAATATTATTCACAGTTTCAATTATCCGACTTTATATTTTCCAGCTGCTGCTCCTGTTGAGACTTAAAGAAGTCCATGTGAGTGCCCGCTCTCTCTGGGCCCCCCCCACCCCGATCCTCTCCTTTTAGCGCAACTTTCGAAAGGCACCGCTTTCCCCCCCACCACAGCTGCTTCTTTGACTGTGGGTGGGTATCCTGAAAGCTCCACACACTGCTGTTATGTTTGGAAGAGCCTGTTGTCAGCAGAAGAACGGAAAATTACAAGGTAGAAAAAACAGGGAGGGCACACTCTGCTCTGGAGGTCAGGGATTTCCCTCCCCATTCACTCTGTGCACACTTTGGGCAGCTATTTTTTTGCAGTTGCTGATGACAGGAATTTAAAAAAAAAAAAAAAATCCGTTCAGTGTTTCCTGGATGATAATCAGACGTGGAGACGGCGAGGTACGGATTCCTATTGAGTCGTCCCTGTGTGAGCTGACAGCTGAAGCGTGCTGCTGTTGTTGAAGTGTTCAAGTTGAAGCGTTCCATGACGGGGCCCCGGCTCGTCTTGGCACACATGGAAGCAGGTTTGCGCGCATGTTCACAGTCAGCCGCGTGCAAAAGCATGCAAAACCTGCACATGTGCAGAATAGGTGCTTCCATGCTACTGGAGATGCGTGGGATCGATGCCTCTCCGTTCATACAATTTATCACTTTGCGATCATGTGACAGCAAGGGGTCCAAAACAATAGTCGCCGCAGGTAATATGCAGATATTTTATGATGTGACTGTCTCCTGCTGCCTCTGTCTGCGAGCCAAGAATCAGATGTGGCGTTCAATGGCGCCTCTGCTGCCAAGTTTCACGAGAGTAAACGGAAAAGCAGCTGAGCAATCACGTGCGTTTCCTCTTGAGCTGTTTGTAGATGTAACACAGAGGACGCCACAGAAGTAACACAGAAGGATGCCGCGCTCATCAGCTACCTTTTTTAAAGATGGGGGTTGAATTGTAGTGACAAGATATAAACAGCTGCATTTTGAATAATGCATGATGGTGGAACTGCTTTGCACAATAATTCGACTATATCCTGGATATAAATCTATATTTTAATGTTTTTTACTTGCCTATATTTATTTTTTACTTCAAGTTTCACTTGATCTTGACAAATTCAGTTATAAAATTTGGGGATGGCATCACGTCTATAACAGACAGTTGTAAAGAGTTTCAAAATAAAGCTGTTTTGGCCACAACTTTTACCCTGAAAGGAACGTGAAAGGCCTGAATGCAAGTACTTTTGTTTGTCTTGTGTTGAGAACATTCTGGCTGTGATATCGGACCACTTTATCTCGACAATATACATCCATCACACAATACTTGGCTGTTTTGTCAGCGCAAGCAAAAACTAGCCTCAGAGGATGTTTGCAGCTGTACAAAGGAGATGCTGGTTGATTCTGAAAACTCTTTGTCTAATTAACTTTCCATAATAACTGAAGCTCAGATGTTTAAAATTGAAGGCAGAAAATTCAACAATGCTTCCGTGTGTTCACTTTTATTTTGATACGAATTCAAAATACACAAGGTGTTTTAACTCATCACATCCAATTTTTTTTCCTTTTTTTTAATCTTTGCCAGTTACACCTTCAGTTGCAGACTTATCACCACATGTGTGGTTTTTTAGTAGTAGCTTTATTGATGCTGCTGCTCACCTGGGATTTCCCTCCGCTTGTATATTAGCTGTTCCCTCGCTCCGGGGCAGATCTGAAAATCTCTTACTTTCAAGTTGTCTCGTCAACATTGTGTTTGAGCTACAATAATTAGTAAATCAAACCCACAAATCATGCCGTGAGGGAGTGCAACATGTTTAGAAGCTTTGCTGGGTTTCGTCAAGGTTTAGTTGAGGCCCCGGTTGGAATAAATCAGATATTAATCATAAACTTGCGGATGTAGAATCAGAATGCTTTTCAGAGTGATTCCTTGAGCACGGCTCCGTCGACACTGTTGTCATTTTCGCTTTCACCTCCTCCATCCCTCCTCCTCGTCAGCTTTCCTCCGAGATACGTCACAGCCAGGAAAGGGTTCATTAACCCTGTACAGGAAACGGGTGACACCAAAGGTCATGACGATGGAAATCTATGTGCTGAGGCATCGCTCCTGATAAAGGTTCACCATGAACCTGGGCTGCACTCCGGTACTTGCTCCAGCCTGCTTTTCTACAAAAACAGGCCCTGTGTGTGAGGCGCTGGAGTGGCCGTCAGGATCCGTGCTGATAATTACTGCTCTTTGTTGTGTGGAGCACCGGGTGAAGCTGAGATATTGCATAACTCTCAGGAAGAAACACAGAAAAAAACATGTGTTTTCAGTGCTTAAAGCGATATATAGTATGTATCTTAGACCATGTTGTTGATCATAATTGACAAAAAACTAAAAAAAACAGTTTATTTGAGTGATTCAAGCATAAGCATGAGACTGTTTGTGCCTCTGAATCTTTTAACTTTGACTTGACTTTGCCAGATCTTGTGTGAACGATCACTTAGTCCCATTTGCTAACGCACAAACACACACACAGTTCACTCATTCCAGAGCAGAGGCAGCATGCGCGTCGATAAATGATAAAGCCGATCATGCGTTGCCTCTGATTAAGGCGTCGTGCCTATTTATAAGTGTGCTTTCTGGGCTACTCTTTCTTGTGCACACACACACACGCGCGCACACGCTAATTTTGTGCCCCGGCAGTTGCCGTACAGATGTGGCGAGCGCGGTACACCGTCCTAACATGTGGGACCAGCGAGTTTGGCCACGCCCTCCTGCAGGCCTTCCAACCAGTCCCGGTTTCTGCTCGGCATATGTTGTTCTTGATCTGACTCAGATTTGCACACGGGAACAGACACAGAAGGCGACTCTGAACCGACAGTCGTTTGTTTTAGTGCCACAGTTTGTCTTGGGAACCGTTTGTTGACATTTTAGAAATGAGTTTTGTCTGAATAGGTTTTGGGTTTTTAGATTGGCTGTTTTAGACGTGAGTGCAAGTTTGTCTGGAGTCTGTATTCAAGGCGTACAATGATGTTTGTTCCAAACTTGGACCCAAAGCGCCTCCTCCTGCTCCACACACACACGAGCCCAGATGTGACCATGTGTGACCCCTCTGTGCTCCACGTCTGCCGGCTGTGAAAGAGCCGTGTGTGTTTGTGTATGTGCGTGTGTGCGTGTCGTGACATCTCCGCACTTTGGGATGTCTGTTTTGGGTGATCCGGTGCTTCTCTTGGCCCGCTCGTGGGCCCCCATCTGTCACAAACGCGACCCAGGAAGACGAACGAAAGTGTGTCGAATGTGCAGAGCTCCGTGTCAACATGGAGCGTTGCAGTTGCCAGCGAGATAATGTGAACCAGTAAACAACAAACGGCCTTTATCGGAAAGGTTTTTATCTCCGTAGGTTGAAATTACGAGTGTTAAGCTGATGACAGGAAACTTGCGTCCCCCTTTTTGTGCTGCTTTGGCTTTCGGAGCCTTTGTATGAAGGACAATTGACGTTTCACATCTGCACCAAATCTAAGTGTTTCTGTTCTTAGCGCAGGGCTGAGCAGATGGCCCTTCAGGGGACATCTCCCACAGGGGTTGAGACTAAAATGCCCCCTTTTTTTTAGTAACTTGACACCCTCGCCCTCCGTTTCTGCTCTTTGTTTTGTGTTTGAAAGGCATTTAGCACCGATAGATCCACTCCTTTTCTTTATCCCTCCCCAGAAGAGGATGTTTCATGATTAAATTGTATTTCTTTTTGTGAATATTCCTACATTAACACTTCTTCAAAGTGTATTCAAGTACTGTCTTTTTGTTCTTAATCTTCTTGAATTAGGTTCAAACTATGACCAAGTGCTGTCTTGAAAACACTGCACCAGCGTTAGGAAGTAAGCCCTTTGCTGACAAATATTGTTGTTTTCCTGATTGATTTAAAAATGTGAGAAGTGAAACAAAATCTCTAATTTAAAGTGTTTGCAAATTAATCCTTCTGTTTTTTTGGAGCGCCGCAAGTTGTTTGTCTGCCTGCACATTCTCTGACGGCTCGGTTTTGTGTGTGTGAGTGTGTGTGCGCGCTTGTTTGTGCATGAGCCCCGCCTGGTGTTCCTGCCGGCCACTTGGGGAAACTGGCGAGCCGCCCAAACAAGCGAGCTATCCTGGCACGCCAGACAGATTGCTAATAAACATGCTAATAAAAATGTGACCGTGGGACGCGAGCCAACGCTGCTTACTGTCTGCCAAGATTAAACACAGACTGTAAGCAGGCCACAGGTCGCAGTCTGGTCAGCAAACACCGACTGAAGAACAGGCTCGTTTCCCTTTCAGTACTTCCAAAGTTGCTTATTTTCCTCTAATGAACGACACGTTTAAAGGTGCATTTCATCTGCAATTCTGACTCCGTCATGTGTCTCCATCCCGGACTCTTTCAGCCTGAAGCTTTGTGCTTTAATTGGCCTAATGATCATTATGTACAATTATGAAACTGCTCAATGAGATCCTCATGTGATAATGCCTGCTTTAATTTGCTGGTGGAGCCTTCATCACAGCAGCAGTTCCAGCTCATGCTGAGCCATGAGGCGGCATGTCTGGACACACACACACACACACACACACACACACACACACACACACACACGGACCTTTAACTAACTCTAAAACTATTCTTACTGAAACATGTTTCAGGCAAAACAACCTCTGAAACCTCTTTTTGGGGAACCTTTTTGTTTGGTTGCCATGGTGACATGGAGCCATCTTAGAACAGTGTTTAATCAGGTGCAACCCAACCCACCCCAGAGCAGCTCAACATATTAATTTAAACTGGTAAAAAATAAATGAAATGTTATGTCATTCTACCTTTTGGTCCTTGCAAGGTTTCACACCCAAAAGGGAAGAAACGTACGTGCGCGCGCGCAGAAGCAAGCACTCGGACCTGTTTTTTTATGCAGAACAGATGCTCAGCGCTCCACGTTGTACTGATCACGAGGGCTGCGCAGTCAGTGGCCGTCCTGCTCAAAAGAAGGTTTAGAGAAGGTTTACAAATCCTCTGCTCGAGCGGATCACTTGGCAGGGGGGAGGCGACTCCCCCGGGTTGATCCGAGCACACCGCTCGCCCCAAATCGTGAAAGCTTAGGAAAAAAAAAAAAATCGGGTGTCTGAAGGTACGAATGCAGCGGTGACACTTCTCTGGCGCTCGCCT
>JAUESE010060667.1:6045-18739 GCA_032274725.1 Malacoctenus triangulatus
CCCCCCCCCCCCCAGACACAGAAAGTTTTACATTACATTACAGCCCTGCACAATAGTGATGGTAAACCTGATTCCTTTTACTGACTCAAGTCCTCATGAGTCACTCACCAAAGTGAACCAGGTTTACGAGTCATTCAAGTCACTCGAGTCACTTGAGTCAGTGTGCAAATGCGCATGCGCAGTTTGTGCAAACAACTCTCATCAACCCCTGCTCCTCGGAGATCAGTGTTTTGAAATGGGAAATACTGCCCCATTTCATTCTGAAAAAAAAGAAAAATCTGAAAACTTCAATAGTGTAACAATATTTTTTTTCCTGTCAAATTCAATCAATAAAATTCTAATCATACAACGCACAATGTTTGCATGCATGTAACATTTCGATGAATTAAGTGCTAAACAACCCCCAAAAGTAGTGAGTAATACACTAGAATTGAGATTTATCCTTAAAATAGACAGCGACACTGCCGAAACTCATTTTAATTATTAATCATTGCCATTGCTGACAAACATTGCGTGCACACATCAATCTGTCCGTCTCTGAGTCGGACTGAAAGTTAACGGGTATGGGAGGGGTAGATGAGCGGGTGAGTCCATTGCTGTGGTGCTGATGAGGTGACTCTGAATAGTGAACGACGGTGGAACTGGCTAAATATTTTGCATTTTGAATGTGGTGTACAGTGAATATTTCCACTTTCTGCCATCCCTAACAGAGCTGAGAGCTGAGCAGCCAACTTTCAGCTCAGATAATATACGGTGGTTGAGTCCACTACTCCGGAAATTCGGAGGACTCGACGGACTAGAGCTGACTCGAAGGAATCGAGCTGACTCGGAAGGATGTACTGTCACGAGTCAGGAACGGGGTGAATCGGGTGAACGATGATTCATGAGTCGTCACGTACTGCTCAATGATGAGGGCAGAACTCATGAGTCGTGTCCAACTAAATGACAAGTCAGGATTGACAAGTCAGGAACGACTCAGAGGGGGGAAGCGCTCATATCTGCAGAACCAATGAACTCATAGCAGGCGCCATGAAAAAACAAAAACAACACATAGTGCGCTGCAGCTTCAGATTTATTTCATACCAGTAAAACCATTGTTTTTAAACAGGAAAGCAATCCATATCATTGTGGAAAAAATTAGTTACAGACTAAACGTTCTTGAGGTCAAATAAAGTACCAACATTCTATATTTTCAGAATCAGAAAGACTTTATTAATCCCAGAGAGAAATTTGGTACTGTTTAATTTTAAAAATGTAATGTTATTTAATGTTAAAATTTAATGTTAAAATGTAATATTTAAGTAAATTTGTGAATTTAATGAATTGAGTATTAAAACCAAACAGTAGACATTAAATTGACACACTCTATAAACATAGTTTATCATTAGAATAAACAGGTGATTCTCCTTATTACCTTTACTGATCAGCATAATGTGTTAAGTAAATAGTTTATCCCCACCGTTCACTCAAGGAGGTAAACAGGTATGGCGGGTGAGTCCATTGCTGCGGTGTAGGGGGAATCACTGAGTAGTAAACAGCAGTGGAACGGGATAAACATGTTATGTTTAGTCTACGTATCATTCTGTAGACAACCACAACATGTGCATTAAAGAATTTCTCTATCTGCTGTCAGTCAGACTACTAAAGGTGACTTTCAGCTCAGGTACTGCACCGTCAACTCCCCTCTTTGCTGAGTTACCGGGCTGAATGGTTCGGCAGGCAGCGGCTCACTTGCAGACTGTCACTCGCTGCAGGCTGTATCACGCTTGCGCGCATGAAGAGGTGGATTTCACCAAAAAATAGAGTTTCAGTGTTTTCCACAGGATGAATACAGTCAATAAATGGATATATTCATCTAACTGTAGTTAGAATAGCAGCCTGTCAGCAATGAAATGTTATCTGTTCTCATGACTCATGAGTCCCGAGTCAGTAAAGTGACTCATGAGTTTTGAGGCAGTAGTTCATGACTCGCACATCACTACTGCACAACACTTTTCTATGTGAAACAGTTATGCATGCTTTCCATTGGAGATGAGTAGAATGTTTGATTTTGCTGAACTAACTGTTAACTCCACTGCCTAATTGGTGACACATAAACTAATGTAATCACTATTTTGTACTTCAGTGTTTGCCACTGTTTTACCTTGTTAAGAGGGCAAACATAAATACACGGTCATCAGTAATGTAACTTGTATGCCACCTCCACACACACACTGTATAAACGCATCACACGAGGATAACTGCTGCTCAGTCTACCACCCGTCAGCGAAACCTAAGCAGACACTGCAACATGCAGGCCGCCCGTTCTGCCTTATCAGCATTTCACCTTATTGTGAGAAGATAAGTGGGCTCACACTCAGTGCAAACTTTTTTTTTATTATAAATCTTTTTATTAACATTTTGGCAGTTTACAGGGCAATATAAAAACATCAGGATCACCTTTTTTTTCCCCTTTTCTTTTTTTCCTTTTTTTTTTCTTTTTTTCCTTTTTTCTCTTTTTTCCTGTAGGATCACCTACATAGGCTATGTTCACACTGCAGAGCATAATGCTCTATTCCAATTTTTTGTGAAATCCGATTTTTTTTTGTGTCTGTTCACACTTCCAATAACATGCGACTCGTATGTGACCTGTTGTCCGAACGCCTTACGCATCAAAATTGCCCCGATTGCATGCGTAGAAGATGCGATGGCGTCACAGCTAGCGTGCTTGTGACATTGTCGTGTTTGCGGGAGTAAACATGGACGGTAGCAGAGGAGCGTATCGCAATTTTAAAGTTGATGTCCAACCGCAGCCACCACAATTACAATGTGACCGTTCTAGCGAAATATTAAGAAGAAGGAGAGCCAGGTTTTTGGCGATGGCATTTTGTGGAGTGGTGGCAGGAACGTCTGTAAAGAGAAACAGGTGGATACGGAGTTGGTACGGTGAAAAAGCCTTCTTGGACGCAAAGTAGTGACGTTTGTCATGCATTGATGACATGTAGGTCGGATATATGCGACAAAGCCGTTCAGACTGAAGTCACATGGCAAAAGATCGGATACGTATCGGATTTAGGACCACATATCCGAGTGGCCTGGGTCGCATTTGAAAAAATCGGATCTGTGTCGTTCAGACTGATATGAAAAGATCAGATATGGGTCGTAGAGGTGCAAGAAAATCGGATTTGTGTCACTTCAGCCTGCAGTTTGAACGTAGCCATAGAGTATGTTTTTTTTAACCCCAACCCGTTTTCCACCCAACCCACAGTTGCATAGCTGTACAGAGGAACAAAAAGACAAAAGGAAGGGGAAGAAAAAGGGAATACACGGTATATTACCATTTTAATTTCAATAAACTAAGCAATGAAAATGACAATCTAATAGGGGCGAGACTATGGAGGTGGACTGATATGTGAGCAGACTCAAGTGTGAGAGTCCCAGTCATTATGACATGAGGGGGTAGGGCCCCACCAAATAGGGACCGAGGGACCCGCAATGCACAGAGATGATCAGAATACTAGTTAGGTCTCCAGACACCCTGTGAGGCAATAGAGGTTCTGTTCACATAGACCAAGGTAATGGTTTGTATTCTGGCCAACTAAAGACAAAAGAAGAAAAAAAAAAGTGGAGGGGGGGGGGGAGCCCAGTCCTGTGTGGTGCGTGTACTAAACCAGCCTGTATCAGCGCTCATCCCAGTTCAATACTTGGAGTCTGTCGTAATAGACTAAAAAGGGGGTCCATATTTTATGAAATCTCTTCAGAGCCTCTCAACGTAAATTTGATCTTTCCTAATTTGATGTACAGCAGTATGTCCTTAATCAATCTGCTATGTGAGGCTGGGGAAGGATGCTTCCGTTTAAGAACGATTAGTCCTCTTGCAAGTAACGTCGTGAATGCAACAAAATCATACATACTATTACTGAGAGCAACACCCTCTGGTCTCACTCCAAATATAGCCATAAGTGGGTTTGGGTCAATAGGGAGACCAGAAATCTCACTGAGAGATTTAAAAATGTCCCTCCAAAATGTTTCAAGAGTTGAGTAGAGCCAGAACATGTGAGCGAGAGTGCATGGGGAGTGGTTGCACCTGTTACATGCAGGGTTAAGATTTGGAAAAATCCTGGCCAGCTTGGAGTTTGTAATATGGAGCCGATGCAGGACCTTAAACTGAATAAGCCCGTGTCTAGAACAGGGTGAGGAAGCATGTACTCGGCTTATCATTCCATCCCATTCAACCTCTGAAAAGTGCAAGTTTAAATCCTGTTCCCAAGCTCGCCTCAAGTGGTCCAGCATCTGGGGATTAATAGAACAAATCATTGTGTAAATTATAGATATTAGCCCCCTGGCAGTAGGGTTCAGATCGAGAAGTTTATCAATTGGAGACAGTGGGGGCAGATTTGGAAATGAGCAGAATTTTTTCTGTACAAAGTGTCTTATCTGTAGGTATCGGAAAAATTGAGTTCTAGGAAGGTTGAACCTACGACTGAGTTGTTCAAAAGAAAGAAAGACATTGTCAGAAAATAAATCTTTTAAAGATTTGATTCCATTTCTGTGCCACAATTGAAAAGCTGCATCATTATAAGAAGGAAGAAAAGCTATATTAGAGATGACAGGGCATAAGATTGATGCCTCTTGCGATCCAAAATGCTTCCTAAATTGGGACCAAATTTTGATTGCGTGAAAGACAATAGGATTGGAGAAGGTGATCTTGGCAGCTAGAGGAAGAGATGAACAGATAATAGAGCTAAGGGAGAAGTGGCCACAGGATTTCTCTCCCTGTACCTAAGCGGGGACCCCGCTGTTTCTGACTTGTTCGTCCAGAAAAGTATTTTTTGAATATTACTTGCCCAATAGTAGAAAAGGAAGTTTGGGAGGGCCATTCCTCTGAATTTTTTTGGTCTCTGTAGAAAGTCTTTCCTGATGTGATGACCCGCCAAATAAAGTATAGAATTGATTTGTCCAGGATGTTGAAAAAGGATTTCTTGATGAATATGGGAATGTTCAAGAAAAAGCAAAGAAAAGGGGGTAGGACAATAATCTTAATTAAGTTAATCCTACCTGCAAGGGACAGGGGCAGAGCAAACCACTTTGTCAGATCTTCTTTACAGCGGTCCAGTCACTAGCCAAAGTTATGTAAGAGTGCATTGAAGGAATGCGTAGCCATTACTCCGAGATATCTAAACCTATTCTGGGCTACTTTAAATGGAATTGAGGGAATTGGATGACTTGTGGTTGTGCTAATGGTGAAATATTCACTCTTAGAAAAATTAAGTTTGTAACCAGAAAATTTACCAAAATTCTGCAAGATAGAGAGGATAGAAGGAACAGACAGGGCGGGATTGGAGCTGTAGAGGACTAAATCGTCGGCATACAATGAGACTTTATGCTCTGTGTGATTTAGAGTAATACCTTTGAATTGTGGACATTGACGCAAGGAGATAGCCAGTGGCTCTATGGCAATCACGAATAAAAGGGGTGAAAGCGGGCAGCAAGAAGTAGCGGGGACAGTAATGTGGAGAACTTTTTAAAGAGTTCAACACAGAATCCATCTGGACCTGGAGATTTCCCGCTTTGCATAGCCGCAATAGCTCTGGTAATATCAGGCAGGGTCAAAGGATTTTCGAGCTTAGCATTAAGTTGATCATCAACAGCTGGTAAGTCTAAACCATCAAAAAAGGAATCAAGTAAGGCTGTGCTGTTCTGACATTCTGACAAGTATAAAGTTGTATAAAATGTGGAAAAACAGTCATTAATGTCTTTGGGATTGGTTGACATAGTACCAGTGGGAGACTTAATTTGAGGTATCAGACAAGATGAGGTGAATTGGCGAGCTTGGGAAGCTAGGAGCTTTCCAGCCTTCTCTCCGCTCTCATAGAATTTATGGCGATTCTTCAATCATAATCGTTCCTCCTTGGAAGTTGTAATTAAATCATATTCCGCTTGAAGGCGCAACCTATCCTTATATAGATCTGGGTCAGGTGATAGAGAATATTGTTCATCCAAATTGACTCTTTAAGTTTGATGACCTCCTGTTTTCTGTTACGAGATAGGTATGAGATAATCTGGCCTCGGATATATGCCTTAAGGGCCTCCCATAAAGTTGATCTCGACATTTCAGCTTCATTCTTCATTCTTCATTGAACTCCAGGAAGGTCTTGATTTCGGAGGTCAAAAATGTTGAGAAGTTGTCATCTGCAAGTAAGAGTGGGTTGAGTCTCCAAGGTGAAAATGAAGGAGGTTGGTGTGGTATGATCAGTTCAAAGGAGACTGGAGCGTGACCTGACATGACAATGCTCTCATAAGAGCAGTTTTTAACTAAGGAAATTATCTAATAGAAAATAGGCAATGCGGCTGAAGGAGTGGTGTACTGAGAAAAAAAAAGAGAACGCTTTAGCTAAAGGAAACATAAATCTCCAAGGATCAGAGAGACCATATTAACTGCACAGTGACTGTTCAGCTGTTGCTGATTTGGATGGAGGTATTACTTTGGACAACGATCCATCCAGGTTTTGGTCAATGGTGCAGTTGAAGTCTCCGCCAATTATTAATGCATGACTGTCTATGTTTGGGATAGTAGAAAATAATTTAATAAAGAATTGGCTATCATCCCAGTTTGGTGCATAGAGATTCACCAGAGTGATGGGTTTACGATAAAGCTCACCTGACACAATGACAAAGCGACCTCTGCTATCCGAATCGACCTCTTTAACAGCAAACAGGACATTTTTGTGTATCAGAATGGCAGACATTAAATTGTGAGTGGCACACCTGACCAACCTGGCTGCGTCGAATCCTCGGGATATCGGTGTTACAAAGGTGAGTCTCCTGAAGGAAAGCAATTCCAGCCCTCAGGAGCGAAAGGTGTGAAAGGATTTTGTTCCGTTTAACAGGACGATTCAGCCCCCTGATGTTCCAGGAAGTAAATTTAACTGTTTTTTCAGTAGATGTGGCACTCATTCAGTTAAGGGTGATATTGAGAGTAGTACATAACTGGGTACAGGACTGGGGTAGAAATGTGGAGACCAGAGGAGTAGCAAAGGGGAGAGGGATGAAGAACTGGGAAGAAAAGGAGGGAGATATAAGAGGGGAGGCGGAAAAAAAGCATAAAGTAAGCAAGCAGATATATAAAAAAAACAGTACAGCAAGAGCTCACCCCTACCCAAAAACCCTTACATCCCCCCAAAACATCTCCCCACTGAGATGTCTAACTTTAACCTGAAACATTCGACTTTTAGTCTACCTAAGTGTCACTAGTCAAAACGTGACCTAACCTCTGCTACAAACCATGAGAATCACAGTGAAAATGGTGCAAAAAGTATATAGTAAAAGAGAGACCAAAAAACGAAAATAAGGTTAGTGCGAAGTAGAGGCCCAAAAAGTCCTTTAAAACATGGAGAAGAGGGAAGCCGCATACATTAGTGAAGGAGAGCATTGCAAAATAAAATAAATAATCTGAGGAGAAAGTTCAATGGCATCAACAAGGGAGCACAACATGGCTGCAAGAGGCCAGTAGCTAACAATTAGCTTCGTTAACTCGGACATACTAAACAACTGAAGCTCCCAAAAACTTAGCAACCAGAGTCCGACTTGCAGTACCAGAAAGAACGAAAACAGGGCAGTCCCGGTGTCACATCTTCAGTCACCGTGTGGTAGTGGGGTCTTCTGTTCGAGGAAGGCAGCAACCTCCTGGGGTGAATCAAAGAAGAGCTTTGCTCCGTCATGGACGACCTGTAAACGAGCTGGGTACAGCAAAGCGAACTCCAAACCGGCCTCGCGTAGCTTGCCTTTGACTGGGATAAATGTGGCCCTCTTTTTAGCTAACTCAGCGCTGAAGTCAGGATACAAATGGACCCTCGCTCCTTTAAAGTATAGTTGACCCTTCTCCCTTGACAAGCGCACAATATGTTCCTTCGCGGGGGTTGGTTCTGCTTCGGCGGTGGGGCCAGTGAGCAGTGTGCCTGGTCCACAACCGGGGGCTTGGCGAAGCATTCCTCCCCGAAAACCTCCAGCAAAAAAGCCTCCATAAACACGGCCTCTAAAGGCCTCTAAAACTATGTAGTCCGGGAGAGTAGATACTAATGGAAAAGCATTATAAAGCTACATATAAAAGCCAAATACTAAACTCATCACAGTCAAACAACCAATAGGCACATGCACCTATAATCTGAATGCCCCCTTTTCACCTATGAGAGTTAGAGTTCTTGGGGGCTAACTGGCTCTCTAATACAATCAATGGCTGCTCCCTAAACACCCCAAAACAACATGTCCCTACAGCTGTCCACAGCAACCTCTGTTTTTTTTCAAGGTAAAGTAAAGTTAAAATAGCCAAAAATGTGTGTTGCAGGATGAAGCGATGAGTAAAGTCTAGAAGTACCAGAAAGGTGGGACATAGTTGGTAGAATATGTTACCTTCGAATCCATATGGTGGTAGTTACTCTCTTGTGTCCCTTTCCATGGATAAAGCATTTTTGGAGTTTCTCCCAATAGTGTGTCAGCACCTTGCATCGATAGTACCCCTCGTCCAGGCTGAACTGGAACAGGTCTCAGTCAAAAGCTTTGATCAACTGGTTCACGCAGCAGCACTCAAACTTAACCGAGACTTTTGATGCTGGAGGCAAGGAGACTCATCGAGTTCTGATGCAGCCCACCTTGCACAGTCCTAGCCTAGTTGTAATGTTGGCTGAAAGCAGGAAAAGGGGGTTGGGTTAAAACAACCGTAATGTACATCCCAAGCCTCAGAAGGCTACCACATTTGCTCAACTGATGTACACAGACAAATGGTGTACAGCAAATGTAAAAGGTTCAAAGAAGCAACTCCTTTTAACTATCTCATCCTGCATCACAATTTCAATGCAGTAATTTGTGTTGCAGAAATGAAGAGTAGAGTTTAGATTTCTCTTGGCTAAAGGTTGTAATCTATCTCACAAATAAATTTCTGTTTTATATCCTTTTATATTCTCTTTGTCTCTGTCCCTCTCTCTCTCTCTCCTTCCCTGTGGTTAATCTCATGATGTCATGATGGATGTGTACTCTTTGACATATGATACCTTAGGGAGTTTTTTTAAGAGGGCCTCTGATATGTAGGTGACATAAGTTGCCTTTCCATCCACCTTTTCTTATGCGCATTTTGTGGAAATGTGCATTAATACTTGAATGGAAACACCAGAAATTCGAATAAAGGCAGTTAATTCGCATTAAAGTTTATTTGCTTGGAGGGGGTGGATTTGTCAGTGTATCGAATTAAGGAAATGCGAGTTTCTGTGATGGAAACAGGTTATGAGACTAAAAAAGTCAAACCCGGATGTGGCGTAGGGCTACGTGACATGAAGCGATGTCGGGGAATGTGATGCACTTGGTCATCATCTTTGATTTTATTGTTTCACACGTCACGTACACGCAATGATGGACGGTGGACTTGCTTACGCCAAAAGTCTCCCCGATAACCCGGTACTCGGCACACGAGTCAAGTTTATAGAGAGCTACAGCAATACGTCTCTCCGTCGGCACAGGCAGCTGATGGTTTGGGAGAATTGGTCTCACAAATGGCCCGATTATACCACAGATGTGTTGAAATGTGGCTCTTCACATCCGGAAATGTTTAGTGTCAGCTGGTTATCAGCTGTCAGCTCTCAAATGTCAGCTGAGTGTCAACTGTTGGCATTGTTACAGGCACACTGTCTGATGACGTAATCTCGCGGCGCATCTCTCCTCTCCCAATATTCGCATAAGAATAATGAATGGGAACGGGGATACATTCGCTTTGCTTGATGTGCATGTTCACAAAGTCCACCTTTAAATTCGATACGAATTGGATGGAAACCAACTATAGGTCACAGAACAATGCATGATGCCATCTTCTGTTGGGCTCGCCCATTGGGTTTCACAAGTCTGCTGTGAGAAGAGTGCATACATTTGTTTGCCCTCCACCTTGTTTCATTCATTTCAAGCAACCTGTTGTCTGTGTCACAGCAGCCATGTTGAATCCCTTGTGCCTTTCAGCGTTGAAGTGGAGAACTCTGCTGTTTGGAGGTAGCTCGGGCCTGAGGCCTGAGTTGTTCCAGAGTGCACACAACTTCCTGCAGCCTGATACATTGGACAGCAGAGAGAGAGAATATGGAGCTGCACACAAGAGGCCAGTGTGAGGGAGGCAGATGGTTGTGGGCCATGATAGAGAAGAGGTCATTGATGAAAAGAGCAAGACGACAAAGACAGACGAGAAATGAATAGTGGGAGAAAGTTGGATGAAGTCACTCGTCTCTCTTTTTGAGGCACAGCCTCCTCCCTCTGATTGTTTCAATCACAGAAGGGTGATTCAAAAGGTGTTTTATTATAGGTATATTTGATTAGTCTCGAGCCAGTGTTGAGCATATTACTAGGTTTCCCTCCCACTTCAGTGACTCTTGTTTTTGTCCATTTGTGTCAGGCATAAAGGCCACTGTTGCTCCGCCCCTTTTCCTGACGTACACCATTGATCTGTCCCTAATCTATTTTTTGGCATTCTGACAAAGCTGACTTCCCTTAGGAATTAAATGTGCCTCGTGATTTGAATCAGTGGGCTACAACACCCAGCACTCTCCTCTGCCTGATCCAATCAGACGCAAGCCTGTGACCCTAGCCACTGCTGTTCTCACCAAATCAGATATATTGAATATGTTTCCCTGGTGTTTCATCTGCCTTTTTCACCCTCGAGCAATATCACTCATCTGTCCTGGTCAGCTTCACTACATCCATAGTTCTAAACTACTGCTATATACACGGTGTGCTTTGTGTTCGCAAATCACAGCCGTCAGTCTGTCCAGTTTCGAATGTCTAATCTGTTCAAATTATGAAACTCCCTTCCATTCGTGATGGGCATTTTAAGGGCGAATACTAGTGTTATCTGATGCAGCAGCTGATCCATGGATTATTTTGCGTCGAGATGTGGGATGCTATTGACACTTTTTCCTTATTGAAATGTAGTTACAGAAGGATTCCAGGTCGCCTGTAGAGACTGTGTGGACTCTTTGGTCAGCTCTGTCAGACAGGGTACGGAAACGGTTTTGGGATGGCTTCGATTGGGAAACATAGATGGGAAAGCATAATGAGCTCCTCACTTGGCTCATCAATCCGCGGAGGAAGTGTCCCAAACCTCCTGTCACCTCCATGCTCTGAGACCCTTGGAACCTTGAAGAAGAGGTTGTCCATGGACACTCTGCGGGTGTGGGCCCCTGGTTTTGGAAGCCTTAGTATGGGACTCAATCTAAATTTGAGCCCCATGAAATGGCCCTCACTAGTAACGGTGTGCAAGTGGAAACAGACGCTGGCAGGGAAGTTGAAGAAGAGAAGCTGTTGGTCTGAGGATGAACTCCAGGTCAGAAAGCTTGCATGTGACATGTATAAATTTCATACAACATCTTTCAGAGATGAGGAAATGACACCTGGATCATTGTAGTATATACAACACAGGACATTTAGCACATTTGGTCTGTAAGTAAAATGATGTGCATGATCTCCAGGTACAGGCGGAGACATGGGGGTACTTGAGTCATGTCACCAAAACTTGTTGCTGTTGGCAGAGTGGCTCATCATCCAATCCAAGACTTGGTGATTTAATCCTCCATCTTGCTCTGTTAATATGCCTTGAGGTCGCAAGGCAATAGTCTGAATCCCAGTTGTGTGTGAGCACCTTGTTGTCGTTTGAGTGTGAGTAAATGGGTGAACATGACTGAACCATGTGAAGTACAGCCACTGCTCAAGCTGGACAACAAGTACAAGATATAAAGTTGATTTTCCAGTGACTACCTAAATCTAGAACTCGCCAAGTTGCTAGGTTATCGTCCAATTTTTGCATGATCATCACACTTTTTATTGCAACCTCTTTTATTTTTTAATTCAAGGGGGAAATTAAGGACATCAAAAATCTAATAGGATTTAAAGTACAAACACTGGAAATTATTTGTTAAAAGCGAACATAAGGCAAACTCTCGGAATCACCCCCCAGAGTTTTTATGTGCGAAGGAGTAAAGCTCCAAAACAAAATTAGGAAAAGTGGTTATTAGCTTACCTGAGTGTAAACCAGAGAATCTGAGACATACTTCGATTGTCTGTACCTGTTTATAGAACTGTGTAAAGTGATAAAGATTCAGAAACATGCATGATTTTTTTCACACTTTTCCATTTCTTAGCTTTGCAGCAAAAGGTTTGGCAACATCCACTGTGGTCACTACGGTGAAACATCGCATGCCAATATGCTATTCTGCCATCACTCATGCCCGTGCTGAAGTTGAATGAATTGACATCTGATTTTTACAAATTCAAGACCTCACCCCTGTGTGGCTTGGATCCATCTTGTAAAAAATTAGGGTTTGTGTGGTTTTCTGCCCTGTACACCAAATGATCTCTGATTTTCACCAATCCAGATGAATTTAGGATTGCAAGAAACATTTCTAAGGAGCTGTAGTGTAAACAAGGAATGCTTGTATCTTACAGTGTCTAAGTTGTTTCACACTTTGCCAAAATTGAAGAACATTTCCCCTACTGGATCTGGGAGACTATTATTATCCAAGAAAAAAAATGTCAGCATATCATTAGAAAAATGTGGTCACATCTGCATATCTTCACACAAAGATTTGTTTTGGTTGCATATCATTATTCAAATTCTTTCCACACACACACACACACACACACACACACACACACACACACACACACACACACACACACACACACACACACA
>JAUESE010060842.1:0-18630 GCA_032274725.1 Malacoctenus triangulatus
CATACGAGTCGCATTTTATTGGAAGTGTGAACGGACACTCAAAAAAATTCGGATTTCACAAAAAATCGGAATTGAGCAGTATGCTCTGCGGTGTGAACGTAGCCTTAGTGTGGCCCTCAAGGGCCCTGGTCATCATTTGGCAGGCTGTCTGTTTCTATGGACAGTCTTTACTCCGGTGCTCTGGAAAGTGCTGATGTTTGTTTACTATCTTTCTGTCTTGTGAGCTTTGTTGACAGTGTGAAAGGCAAAAGGACTATTCAGTGGACCAGGGTGCCGCCTGGTGTCTGTGTAACCACAGTTTTGAAATATTACCAGGTTGAGTTTGTTGAAGTACCAGTGGTACTGTTTTCTTTGCTGGGAGGCTGATTGTACTATTCAAAGTCAATGTTGTACACATAAGCTACTCTTCTCCTTTGAGACAAAGTAAGGTCAGCTGCATCCAGAGACGCCCTAACAGGTGTCTCACTGATGTGGGTGTTGGATCAGCTGACTGTTTAGAGCAGGTCGTTGAACAGTGGATTTCTCGTTCCCTTCACTGCTCCTGCAAGCAATTACCCAATTTAATGGGCAGAGAAATGAATGATCCCATATCCTTGGCATTGTCTCTGCAAGCCAGTTTGTCCTTTATCTCATCTGACTTCATTCTGACACCATGTAATGAGTTGCTGTTCCACACTTAATCTGCTGCTATGGCTTTAATTTCACTGAAATATTTGGCCCCTCTGTGAGTGCTCTGGTAGGCACACCAACCGTTCAGTGACACTGCCTCCTGAATCCTGTCAGAAAAATGACTGCTTGAAGATTTTGGTTCCAACAAACAGCTGATGCTAAGGCTGAGTGCTTCAGATGGGGAAAAAAGTTTGTGGAAAATGAATGAATAGCAGGTAGAATCAAATTCATGTGACTTTTAATCCTCACCCACTACAGGGTCCCAGGAACTGGGAGATGAATCTGATGACCAAAAGTCCAGCAAGGATTTGACAAAAGTTCTTGTCATGGAAGGGTGTTTAAAAAACAGGAGGAAAGCATGACACAGGTGGTTAACATGTCACAACCATCCATGACCCACCTCCACCCCTGCTGCCAGTGGAGTGACATCATTGTCCCGATATTACTGGAGCCAACAAGGCTTTTCTCCTGTCCTTATCTTCTATCATCTGTCCATAGAAGTGTACCTCACTCAGTCACAACAGCCATACTCCTCCCTCCTTCTCCTTGGTCATGTGTTGACTTCATGCACTCATGCGAAGCACACATCAGTGGGTATAACAGTGAGAAGAAGCCAGATGTTTAGTATTGGCTGCGTGGCTTCCAGTACTGTGCTCCAGACACACTAAGGCTAGTGACGTAGGCTAGCGAAGTAGTGACGTTCGTCGCGCATCGATGACGTGAAGGTCGCATTCATGTCGCATTCATGTCGCATGCCGTTCAGACTGAAGTCACATTTGAAAAGAACGGATACGTATCGGATTTAGGACCACATATCCAAGTGGCCTGGGTCGCATTTGAAAAAATCGGATCTGTGTCGTTCAGACTGACATGAAAAGATCAGATACGGGTCGCATAGGTGCCAAAAAAATCGGATTTGTGTCACTTCAGCCTGCAGCGTGAACGCAGCCTAAATCATCACTTGTGGATAAACACATCAGGTTGGGAGAAAAACTTCTTGATCTGTTGGACTGTGAGACCAGACACTGTCCTCATGTCAGTTTTATGCTCACTGCTATGTTCAAGACATTGGCTTTCCTTCACATTGCTTTCAGTGTCCAAACATCCAAGTGTCCCTCAACAAATCCCTACTGTGTCACAGTCAAGCCTGCTGCTCTGTCTGATCCCACAACGATTAGATGACATCTTGTATATCAAAATCTGATTATTCTTGGAAAAGGGCTTCATGGATGCATTGACGTGTTGGTAAAGTGTAACAGAAGCCTTTTTTGTTTGCAAAGGTCTTGCTGTTACTGAAGTCTTTGCCTCTCTGCTTTTAGGAATGAGGGCAACCCTTTACTGCAGATCGAAGTGGAGCCTACATCAGACGTGAGTCCTTCAGTCGATTTGCTCTGACTCTGAGTGCATGGCGATGAAGCTTTTTTTGTCTGTTCATTTCCCCTCTCCATATATTTGCCCGTAATGTCAGTGTGAAATGACTTCTGAATGAAGATAAAACACCGCCCCCACCACCACTTGCACCAGACATCCGTGTTGTTCTCTCATTTAGCAAACATTCGTTTCGACTCGCAGTGGAGCCTCCAGGTGAGTTATACGTCAAAGGCAACAGGGAGGAAAAAAGACACTTCTTCACTTCCCCCTCGATGCTGTTTCTGGAGCTGTGATTTATTTGGAGAAAATGTGATGAAGATTACATTGAACGAAATTCCAGCAGGCATCTTTGAGCAGGGTCATTTTCACTCGTGATATATTTCATTTTAAATCAAATCAAAATGAATCAGCCTGTTTTCCCCCTCCAGTTGTTTTCTCTCTTCATAACTAATAGATTTTTAATGAGAGTCGAAACATCAGTTTGTGTTTCAACGGCCCACTACCTGCTGAGATAGCATGTTTTATGTGAGGCCTCGTGTATCTGTGCATGTTGAATGAAAACCGAACACAGAAAACTGGTATCCTATTGTAATTACTTAATGTCAAGAAACCAGCTTGAAAAGAAAACATTTTTGTTCGCTGATCTTTCTTCTTCAATTCAGTCGCAACCGGCTTGTAGTCGCAATCAGGAGGATTTTGTCCCAATGAACCTGTTTGAAGTAATTTCTAAAGATTTTCGTGTGGTTTTTGTTGTACCTTATTTAATCAGATATTTCAGCCAAATACCAATATTTTCTTTTTTGAAAGAGATATTTTTTTATTCACTTCAATGTTACCTGGTGGTCTTCTGTCTATCTATTTTCTGAACCTGTTGCTTCCAGTCTCAGTGAAGTCTCCCTGTGAAAGAGGTTCAACATCTCAATAGGTTTTTTACTCGTTAAATAAATTATATAATTAGGCTATAATACCTAAGTTCTCACATTTTACAAGATATTCAATCAATCTTTGGGTATTTTCTTCAAATAGAGTTTCAGTCATCACATAAAAACCTCAGAAAAGGCTTTGAACATTCATACATTTGGTTCCCAAGCTTTATATTCCTTGGAGCCCCCACAAAATGCCTCTAATAAAAGTGTTGGCCCTCTTCTTTGATCTTTCATTTGGTAAAACATTACAGTGAAGCCAAACAGTCAAGCAGAAACTTTCAAGATAAGAGTGGTTTTTAGGTCTGCTCTAATTTCCAGAAAGAATCTCATTCTGTTAGGATAAGCTCTTGTTTTTGTAGTTACTGGGTCTATGACCCTCTATCACTTCACCAAAGTAATGTTTTAAAGCCAGACTCATGACTAAGTTCATCCAGCGAGTTCATGAGGATCCTTTATTTCATCAGAGCCTCTGACTTCTCCTGAAACAGATTTTGGAACAAATGCCATTCAGCGGCTGGATGATCCTGTGCCCACATCTTGGGAGAATATTTTACCACTTCGTCTTTGTCATGTATCAGGGAATGTTTTTCACAATGTCTTCAGATATTTGAGATGCAGGTGTACAGATTACATTTTGCTGTACCACAGAATGAGGAGGGCAATGACGAGGACTCCGGGGATGAGTTCGAGGAAATGAACCTGTCACTCCTGTCAGCTCGTAACTTCCCGCGCAAGGCCAGCCAGACCAGCATCTTCCTGCAGGAGTGGGACATCCCCTTCGAGCAGCTGGAGATCGGGGAGATGATTGGCAAAGGTCGCTTTGGCAAGGTTTTCCATGGTCGCTGGCACGGCGAGGTCGCCATCCGGCTGATCGACATTGAGCGCGACAACGAGGACCAGTTGAAGGCCTTTAAGCGGGAGGTGATGGCCTATCGCAACACCCGCCATGAGAACGTGGTGCTGTTCATGGGGGCCTGCATGAGCCCACCACACCTGGCCATCATCACCAGGTAAGACTTAGAGCTGCTGGAAGAGGTGATGGTGCAGCAGAATATCCCTTTCTGACTCGTTTTGATGACACACCAACATCCATTAAGCACATTTTTCCAGCCGTCACAACCCAGCGGCGTCCCAAGGCTCAGCCCCTGCATAATGCAACTTTGGGCTCCGGGACGGCACCTTATGTTGCGTCTGCATTTCGCTTTACAGCACTTACATCACATACTAACAACCGTATATAAACACACCGAGCTGCGGCTAGAACCAGACGCTGTGCACAATGGCCAAACCTAAGAAAACATTGTCGGAGCAAGCAAGAAAAAGAACGTGATAGAGCGAGAGACAAGACGAGAGTCAACATTGGTTTCACTCGCTGGACAGAACTGAGAGAAAGAACGGGGTGCAAAACGGATGCCGAATTAGCCTATAACGTAACACTTGAGCACGAATTCGGCTAAGTTTATTAGCGTGTGTCTTGATCAACGAAATCAAAGTACAGGAACATGTGTAATCTTGTTTTTATGTCTCGTGAATATACCGTACCTTGTCGCTGGACAGCTTTTTATGTGCTCATCAGGTGTATGAGCATCATTGAAGTTTGGGCAATGATGTGAACTCGCAAAGCGCCGCACAGATGAACGTTTGGTTTTACAACAGTATCTTACCATCCTAGGACTTTAGGGGGCAATAGAGAGCAAAAATCTGCAAACGTTCCATAGTGTGTCTTTAAGAATAATACATCCACTCTTCTAACAACAGAAATGTATTTTGACTCACTTTTTATTTTTTCTTTTGACTCAGCTTACCTAAAAAAATTTAAACCTTTTTTATACTTCATAAGAACTAATCTCCTAACAATCCAATAAACCAGATAATTAGTCACTTTATTATGTCATTGTGAGAGTGAGGCACGAGCGTAAATGGACCCAAACAAAATGCAGGAGAGCAGGAGGGGTGTATGGTGCAAAAATATTTTATTACTACAAAAAGAAAAAAACAAAAGATGCATAGGCCACTAACTGAAGGTGCTCCTGAGGGAAACTAAGAGTAAATCTGAAAACAACTAAAGCCAAAAGGAATTAAAATGTTTATTTCCCCAGGAGGAAAAAAACAGATCAGAATCTTTGGTGTGTGCTGAGGAGAACTCCAGGAGGGAACGGCTCGGGGAGGTCTCCAGACCAAGGCTCCTCTTCGGAAAGGCTGAGGCTGAGAGTGGTTGAGCGAAGCAGGAGGCACTACTGCAGACAAGAATTCACGAACTGCCAATGAGAGGATGTGACGACAGGGTTTATAAAGGGTGGCTGGGTGATTAGTGATTAGTGATCGGCTGGTGGCAATCAGTAGAGTGGAATAAGCTGTGGTTTGATGCAGGTGTGTGGTAGGTGGAGTCCAGGGTGAAGAGCAAGGCAGACAGGAGCAGAGCACGAGGGCGGTGCCGAGGCATGAGTCCAGAGCAAAACAAAAACAAAGGTGGACTGGGAAGGCTGGCTGCGGAAACAGTCATGAATTTAATTTTGTACATTTTTTTTTATTCACAACAGCCTTTTTCAACAAACAGCCTAATATGTATTCCCACTTTTTATCTGAACAAAAACATGGAAGAATAAATAACACAAAGTTGTATCTGTAATTGGCCTTTGTTCTGTTGAGCTAAAGAGATCCAAACAATATTCTCTCTCAATATTGACACAATAAAATGGATATAACAGAACCAAGTAGGCATGAGGGGCAACGGTGGTTCAATCAGGGGACATTTACAAAAACTCAATCACTCGACCCATTGAATGAGCATGACATTAAAGAGAAACTGTCATAAGCTTCAGTGTTTGAGGTTTTAAAGGGCAAACTGAAACAATAAGTGATGTTTGTTCTAAATGTAGCTAAACTTTCAGATGACGACTTTGACGCATGCTGAGGTGAGACAAACTTTCCTGCTGTCCTCAACTAACAGACATCATTTTTTTGCGTAATAATCTGGTCACACACTGCGGTTTGTGGATGAGACAATGATTCTTGTGTTAAACTCTGGCTAGATGATGCAAACTGAGGTTTAAAAGGAGGGATTTGCTGGAAACTGGCATATCAGAAGGAAACTGGAGACCAGATGTTGGAGAGGAATGCTGAAGTACATATAAACTGTGTGCCTGTGTGTGTTCATGTTCAAGTTTTTACACCTACCAAACAAAGCACTGCACTGGTTTTTCGCAGCAGTTTGCAGGGAGAAGGTGTGTAATGTTTGATGTAATGATCCAAGCTGTGAAGCCTTCAGCAATAAAAGGCTTGCAGGCGACCGCAAACCTGTAACAATAAAAGATGGACGAACGAAAAGATGGAGTGAAGGACTGAGGGCACACAAGCAAAGCTACACACACGTGTGTGTGTTTTCATGGGTTTCAAACATCTTTGTGATTGTGCTCTGGCAATAATGTCTGAACACACTCAAACGTGAAGCATATATTTAAGTGTGCAACATGATTATGGTTCTTCAGTTTTCAAGTGTGAGCAAACTTTAGGAGTTGTGTGATGGAGGCCATCCAAGCAGAGTTTGACTGTTACAGGTGCAGCATAATCAAAAAGCTGCATATCATTGGAAATGTGCATATTAAGAAAAATGTATTCAATCTAAGCCATCTTTGATGCTCCAACTGAAACAAAAACTGGTGGATTCGAGGAAATACAACGATCACACATCAGCTAATCAATGGTCGTTTGGCTGCAGATGTGGTCCTTCATCCTCCGTCGTTCACCTGTTAAGCTGTTCATTTTGATTTGTGTCAGAACCGCGAGGCCGGAGCCGTGTCGTTTACCAGCTGTGTGCTTCCTCAGCCGGCCCCTGGCCCTCCTTTCAGACCACCAACACATCTGCCCCCCCTTTGGGACACTTGGGTCAGAGCGGTCGACAGTCAAGCATCCAGAGATGACGATGTAAACCGAGCTGAAGCTCCCAATTCTCACAAAGGGTGGGATTTCCTTACAGCCGGCGTCTAGTGGCCAATACTGCAGTCATGTGCGCAGGAAACAAAGCAGCCTCACACTGAGGGAGGACCTCTAAATTGCTGTAGGGTTTAGAGGCCACAGTTGTGCAGGATTTTCTGTTATAATGATGACAAAGGAGAAGGATGAGGAGGAGGAGGAGGTGCTCCTGGTGAACAACATCACAAGGAATATTAAGTAGCAGGACGAATAGCGTTCAAATGGAAACTGTTTGGATTTTTGCCTTTTTCTCACTGTGATCTACACAGACTGTGAACACAAAGCAACTTCTGCCGAAAAAAATCTACAGATGTAATGTATTTCTTCTCCTTTCTTCAGAATAATAGAGAAGGCTTTTAGTGGCATTTCAAGTTGCTTCAAACCAAAGCTCTGAACGTGAGAAATGATTGAAAAAACCCGTTGCTCCTACCACATGTGTCGTGTTGTGCAGTTTTAATAACCGTTTGTGTGATTTCTGAAATCCATGATTGCAGCTGAAATTGCTGTGAGTGCAGGGGAGCTGACAGATGAGCTGGCTGCTGCTCAGACAATCTTTGCTACTGATTGCTGAAAATAATAGCAAATGTCAGTGCAACAGGTGGCTTTGTTTTCCTCCAGGTCCTTTCTGATCACACCGATTAAACAACAGTCACTAAGAAATGTCAGTTTTGCAGCTCGACACACAAGTGAACTGAAACTTAAAACGCCACTTTTATCACTGCTGATCATTTTGGGATGCGTTGCAGCAGTTTTTCTTGAGAGAAACCTCAAAGTGAATGCCTCCTGTGATAGCTAGTGCCCCCCAGACTTCCACTTGGGATCCTCCTCACTTAAAAACTGCAAGCATTGATTGCAGTTTTTTTTTTTTTTTGTGGACTTGGGATTGATATCACTGAGCATACAGTCCCGCGGGGTCATTTCTGATCTGATTACCTTCTGAAAATGTCAGACCTCATTTGACAGCACAGAGGAAACCTGATGTCTCGTTTTTAAACGGCCTCTTGAGGTTTTCACCAACCTGTCTTGAATTCTGGCCACCTCCTTCTCCTCCTTAGCACAGATCATTTCATCCTGTTTGTTAAAAAGCATTTTTTTGTGTGTGTCTTACATATTGAAAAAAATCAGATCAGCACATGAAGGAGCTTTAAAGTGGTCACATGGTGTCAGCTGTCAGGCTGCTGTTGGAATGAATATGCATTAAGTCATGTTCGCTTCAGGTCCTTTGTTGGTCACCTGTGTGGCACGGTTGGGGTCGAAGGCTTTACGTGTGTGTGTGTGTGTGGTGGTGGGGGTGGGGGGTGGGGGGCAGATGGCTATTAAAAGGCACTTGTGATGGCACCTCTCCAGAGATGTGACATTGGCCATTAAAGCGTACCGTGCAACACATTTACTCTCACTCTGACTTAATTTTTTTTTTTTGATAACTTTATTTATAGTTATTTTCAGGTTACTAAACAACGAACAAGTGACAACACATCAACCCGACCCACCCACCCCTCACAAGGCCAAAGAAAAACATAAAATAAAATAAGATCAAACGAAAACAAAAATATTAAACATATGTAGATGCGCACTCACTATATAGAAGCACTTGTACAAACATGACTATGTGTACAGATCCAGTTGGTCAATTTATATGTGTAAACTTTAATATTGTAAAGCTATATCAGACAAAAGATAGGTTTTCAACAAACTCTATTAAGGGAGTCCAGGTTTGGATAAATCTGTTTTTGTGTCCACTGCGACTATACCTCAACTTCTCCAATGGAGTCATGGAGAGCACCTCCCTAACCCACTGTCTAAATGAGGGAGGTCGAGCCGACTTCCATTGCATAAGAATAAGCCTCCGTGCCATCAACGTTAAAAAAGCTATGGCATTAGACTGTAGAGTGGCAAAGTTTTCACCTGAGGGCGTCGTTCCATTAGTGGATTAGGGTCCACATTGAGTCCTCATACATAAGATATAGCTTTAAAGATGTTTGTCCAGAAGCTGTTCAGAGATCTGCATGACCAAAACATTGTGGCTGGACTGTGATTACATCTTGGGCATTCAGGGTTAACGTCAGGGTATATCCTGGACAGCTTCTCATTTGAATAGTGCAAACGGTGCACAACTTTAAACTGAATAAGACCATGCTTTATGCAAAGAGTTGCAGTGTGTATACGTTTCAAACTATCTTGCCATATCTCATCAGACAGTGTAATGCCTATGTCTTCTTCCCACGCCACCTTTGTATTCTCCCACAATGGTGGGTTCAAGTCTTGTAACATTTGATAAATCTCGGATACCCTCCTCTTTCCACTGGGATCCAGCTCCAATATGGTATTTAAAACATTTCTAGGTGGTAAATGAGGAAATGGGAAATGCTTCTAAGCAAAACTGCACACCTGCAGATATATAAAGAAGTGGCTCTTAGGAATGTTATTGTCTTTCTGCAGTAAGTCAAAAGAAGCAAATATGCCATCTACAAAAAGGTCTTTGAAGAACACCAACCCATTTCTGTGTCATGTTTCGAAAGCGGTGTCAGCTTGGGATGGGGGAAATATGTGATTTTGTACCAGGGGGAAGAAGCACGATTGCCTGATTAAGGTGAAAATGTTTCCTGAATTGGAACAACTGGTCCTAGGTTTTGAAGACTTAAATTGATGGGCAGGGGGCTACTTAGGATAGAGATTGGCAAGAGAATCAAATTGGATTCAAGTTCCATTGTAGCCCACATAGGACCTGTTTTACGTTCATGCACTGAGATCCAATAATTCAGTTTGGAGATATTAGCAGCCCAGTAATAAAACAGGAAGTTCGGTAGATCCAGTCCCCCCGCACTCTTGGGCATCTCCAACGAACTTCTTTTAATTCTTGGGAAGGAGGTGCCCCAGATGAAACCAGTAATATGCCTGTTCAATTGTTTAAACCATGACTTAGTTAGCAGAACCGGAATCATCTGAAACAGGTATAGAAAGTGTGGTAGCACTGTCATTTTGATTGTATTAATTCTGCCCACTAACGTGATAGGGAGAGCTGACCATTTAAGGAAGTCCAGTTTAGTTTGTTCTAACAAAGCTTTAAAATTGTGATCGTAGAGGTCTATATGAATGTGTAATGTTCATACCCAAGTAGATGAAAGCCTGTTGTTCCAGTTTAAATGGGAAGCTGCTGTAATCCATGGATTTCGTGAGTTGATTTATAGGGAAAAGCAAACTCTTGGATAGGTTTTGTCTGTAGCCTGATAGTCTGCCAAACCGTTTTAGCGTATGTATAAGATTGGGAATTGATTCCACTGGGTTTGATATGTACAGTAATAGATCATCCGCATATAGTGAGACTTTATGTACTGTTTGATTTCTGGTAATACCTGTAATGCACTGTTGCATTCTTAAGGATATGGCCAACGGTTCAATGGCTAGATCGAATAGAAATGGCGAAAGACAACATCCCTGCCGTGTACCTCTATGTAGCCTAAAGTAATCTGATCTATTCGAGTTTGTGCGTATTGATGCTGTTGGTGATGAATACAATATTTTAAGCCATGAGGTAAAAGAACGACCAAATCCAAATTTGTCAAGCACCAGAAATAAATAATCCCACTCAACCCGGTCAAGACCTTCTCTGCATCGAGTGAAAGCACAGCCTCCGCCTGCCGGGTTGAGTGGGAAGAATAAAGCACGTTGAACAGACGCCTCATATTGCAAAATGACTGCCTCCCTGGTATAAACCCTGTTTGATCAGGGTCAATAATTTTGGGTATCACTGTTTCTAAACACCGTGAGAGAACTTTTGTGAAAATCTTGTAATCGCAACACAACAGGCTGATTGGACGATATGAACCACAGTCTAATGTATCTCTACCCTTCTTCAATAAGACCGTTATAGTAGCCTGTGTCATGGTGGGAGGTAAATTCCTGCCTGAGGTGATTTCCTGAAACAGTAAGCATAAAAAAGGTGCCAACTTGGATATAAACGTCTTATAAAACTCTACAGGAAATCCGTCAGGACCTGGGGTTTTTCCGGTTTGCATGGATCTTATTGCCTGAGTTATCTCCTCTGTTGTTATAGGGGCGTCGAGCATCTCTTTGTCCTCTGAGGCAACTTGTGGTAAGGTTAAGCACCCCAAGAAGTCATGGATGTCTGTGGTATTAGCAGAGGCCTGTGATTCATAAAGTTTAGTATAGTATGCCTTAAGCAATCATTTATGGTTTGTGGATGTGAGGAAGTAGAATCTGATGAAATCCGAATCTCAGGGATTGCGTCTTGCGCTGCTGCTTGTCTAAGTTGATGACATAATAACTTCCCAGCCCTCTTCCATGTTCAGAGTACGTCTGTCGCATTTTAAACATCATCCGTTCAGTTTGTCTAATGGAAAGGTTATCAAATTCTGTTTGTAACAGTAATCATTCCTTAAAAAGTTCAGATGTAGAGTTATTGGCCAGTTGGTCGTCTATGTTCAGTATTTGTTGGTTCAGCTCCCTGATGCGTTTATTCCATTCCCTTTTCTTGGGAGTTGCATACGAGATAATCTGACCTCTGAGATATGCTTTAAGTGACTCCCATATTGTAGCATATGACATTCCCGCTGTAATATTCACTGAAAGAAAAAAGTCTATTTGATCGGAGATAAATTTTTCAAACGATGGCTGTGTCAGTAATAATGGGTCAAGTTGCCATGAGCGTTGAGGCATAGAGCTGTTTGTAAATAACATGTCTAACTGGACAGGGCAATGGTCAGAGATTGTAATGGAGTGATAGCGGCAGTCGGACACAAAAGACATTGTCCTATAATCAATCAGGAAAAAGTCAATCCTTGTATATGAAAGGTAGACCAGTGAGAAAGATGAAAACTGCCTGGTAGAGGGGTTGGTGTGCCTCCAAGGGTTGTATAGTTTATAAGATTGCATAAAAGACAGAATCAGTGAAGCTGATTTGGACAAATTCCTGCTTTGTTTAGGATTGGATTTATCGAGGCCTGGCTTTAATGTGCAATACAAGCCTCCCCCTAATATCAACAAATGTGAGTTAAAGTCTGGGAGCTTTCCTATGAGACTAGAGAAAAACTGAGGGTTATCCCAGTTGGGGCCATAAAGCTTTACAAGTGCCACCAAATTGCCATACAGTTTTCCAGTAACTATAATGAACCGACCCTTGTCATCTGGTATAGTACTTATTGGTGTAAAAGGAACACCCTTCCTAATCAGTACTGCAGCCCCCCGAGCTCTGACCCCATATTGCAAGTGAAATGTCTGCCCAATCCAATATTTCTTCAATTTATTATGTTCATCATTAAGGAGGTGCGTCTCTTGGAGGTACATGATGTCTGAACTTAATGTTTTCAGGCGTGTAAAAACTCGATTACGTTTAATAGGATGCTGGGTCCCTTTAATATTCCAACTAACAAATCTTACTGAACCTATGCCCTGAGTGTTTGTTGTTGTCTTGATATATTGTGAAAAAATATGAATGTACGACCAGCTGGACCAGTATGGACAACATGCACGTTTCTAGCATGGTAACAAATGTCAAGGAAAATACAAGAACATGTGAGTGTTTCTCATTAAACAAAAGCATACAAACAGAAATGATAAAAAGGCCTTGAAACCCTGAGCCGACCTGAATAAACACATAGGTTGCTATAGCCTCTCCTAACTCTCGGCTAAATCCCCTAATAAGTATACTGGGTTAACACTAAACAACATACAAGGAGCCCCAGAACAAATTGGTAATGATCATAGCACTCAAGCAAAAATATGAATGAAAAAGTGAGCAAACAATCTGTGTTAATAAGCGAATGACAATGGTGAGCAGAAAAGGGAAATAAAACAAGTATTAGTAGGTAATATTAGCGTAAAACATAGGTATGGTAAAAAGTGACTGTAATAGTAACCAACCTTTTATGAATATGAATACATAAAATAAGTAAACATTCAAATAACATTGTACAACGCATATGTATACCAACGTGTACGCATCTTCTCTCCTCCGTGCCCTCATACGTACACACATATCCACTAACACTCATACTATATATTCTAGCTGTATAACGGGGGAAAGACTCGTGTAGCAGGGCTCTGACATACACTCCCCAGACACACCTGCACCACAAACACACATACGTGAACGTACGCACACAGAAGGAGAGAGAAGGTAAACGCCTGCAGCAGATACAGTAACTGGCGGCATCGTTTGGAGAGTAAGAGATAACCAATAGTGGAACACTAAGTTATGTTTAGCTTATCACCTGGCTGGAAACAGTACCTGCATCTCTCCAGTAAATGTCTCTTTATTACCGCAACTTCACCGTATCTTCCTAGCCTGCTGTCACTCACTGCAAGGAGCCCCCTGTGTGTAGATGTTAGTGGAGATATAGGCCTGAGCTTCTTCTGGTGTGGAGAAAATCCGCTCCTGGTTGTCGTGGGTGATCCTTAGGCGAGCCGGATAGAGGATGCCGTATCTAACTCCTTCCAGCCCTTGGAGTTGTTGTCTCACCGTGTATCCAGCTCACGCTCTGGCGACCCGTGCTGTATAATCAGGGAAGATAGAGATGGTCATCCCGTCCACCTTGATCTGCTGTTTCACCCTGGCCAGGCGAAGGATGTTAGCACAGTCCTGGAAGTAATGCAGGCGGGCCATGATGACACGCGGTTGGTCTCCCCGTCTCGGCGCCGGCTATAGTGAGCGGTGGGATCTATCTCGCACCGGGGCCTCCTCCAGGTCAAACGCCTTCTGTAGAAGTGCTGAAACCGCCGTGGCAGAGCTGCTCTGGCTCTCTGGAACACCAACAATCCTGACATTGTTCCTCTTTCCTCTTGCTTCCAAGTCCTCACATTTATTTTGTAAAGACTCCGCCTGCATCTGGAGTTGTTTGACCTCACGTTGTAATGTGACGATGTCATCCGTGCAAAGAGGACAGGCTCTTCTCCATTTCGGTCGTGGTGGCTTTTAGCGAGGTTAGCTCTTTAGCAACCGAGCTCTGGTAGGATTGCAGTTCAGTTCTAACTGTGTCTCCTCGAAGCCCCGCCATCTCTTTCTCCAGTACCTCTCTGATCTCCAGCTTAATAATGCCCCCGATGTCCTCACACAGCGCCGAGAGTAACTCCCGCCGGAAAGTTTCGGTAGCTAGCGCTGAGGCCATGCCTTGGTCAGCATCACTCTGGTCAGGTGGTGAGCCGGCGGCGCTAGGCCTCGGTACAGTTGATGCGGTGTTGCGGCCTTTTTGCCCTTTACCTGTCAAATTTTCTCTTACAAATATTTGTAGAAATGTCTTATAAATCAAAGAAACACCATTTTGCTCCAAAAAGTGCTATTTTAAGGTATTGTTGACACGAAGGTTCTGGAGAGCTCCGACACACACGTCTACTCCATAGCTTGCTCCCTAGCGCCCCCCAGACTTAACTGATTTAACAACTCATCAGCTAACACTCCAACAAACTGCACAGATTTTCTTGTAGACTGCAGGACATCCAAATGTATGTTTGGATGTTGTTTTTGGAGTGGCTTAACATCTTTTATTGGGGTTTTTTTTTTACACTCAATTTTTTTAAACTCAATTGTATATTTTCAACTTGACATAAGTGTGACAGAATCAGATGCTGGTAGGCGGTACTGATGTTGAGGAAGACAGATGCACCAGGTGCAGACTGCTAAACGCATCTCAGCCGTTGCCTGTCTCACATGCCGTGTCTAGAAACACACTGTATCAACAATGAGTGTGTCTTTGATCTCTCATTAAATATTGTGCTTGCTGTTGTTACTTTGCTTCAACCTTTGAAGGGAAAACATGTGATAACATATCCGACTCAAGTTAAAACTTTATCTGATATTAAATGGTGTGGAAACAGGTGAAAGAGTGACAGAAGGATAAAGTGACTGATATGGATCTTTGAGTCCTGCAGCATCTTTTGTCCAAACTTGAAGATATTATCCCCCAAACGCTAAACTGCACCCTCCCTCGCTCTCTTTCAGCTTATGTAAAGGCAGGACACTTTACTCTGTGGTGCGCGACGCAAAGGTGGTCCTGGACGTTAACAAGACCCGACAGATCGCACAAGAGATGGTCAAGGTAAAGCCAGCTGATTTTCCGGAGTACGCGGGCAGCGTGGGCACGTCACATCACGCTCAGTCACATCTCCCACTGTCTCCTTCTGTCAGGGGATGGGCTACCTCCATGCCAAAGGGATCTTACACAAAGACATGAAGTCCAAAAATGTGTTTTATGACAATGGGAAAGTCGTCATCACGGACTTTGGACTCTTCACCATATCTGGGGTTCTGCAGGCTGGCAGGTAATTATGCTCAGTACACATTACAAGTCACCATCTCAGTGGCCAGGAGGAACAAGACTCCTCCTGGTTGGGCTCTCTACATATTTACAAAACTGACACTATGGGAGGTTTATATTTAATGTATTTAACCCAGCAGTTTAGTGCCTCATTATTTTTAAGACACTTTGAGTTTTAATAAATCCTTCAATTGCCATTTTTGCTCAAATACACAAACGGGCTCCAATTGACCCTGATATTTATTTTTCCTCATCTCTCATCTTAAGTGAAGACTTTTATTTCATGTTTAAGTGGCAGAGGTGGAGTGTTTTTCATGGATAAAACTCCCTTTAGTTCAGTTAAGTAAACAAACAGTGTTTAAGAGAAGAAAGACGAGATCAAGGATGGGCAGGGTTAGGGTTAGGGTTAGGGTTCACTGGTGTAATGAACGTTGTTTTACAGGAAGATGATGATCAAAAGACCACAATTCAGCTGTCAACTAATGGAATGTTTGGCGGTTTTTGCTGGGAAAGGCCTGAGTGTGCCAGCAGCCAAACGCTGCTTCTGTCAAAACAGCAGAAACTGTGGAGGTTGTGAAAAGGCTTCTGGGAACAGCGGAGTCAGAGCAGAACAGTGTGACGACACCTATACCTGCAGGAATGACAGGATTACAGGGATCACATTATCATTTATAACATAGAATTTACAGCAACTCTTTTCATTAAATCAAAACTTTAAAAATCCCTGATTTTATTTCTCTACTTATGAGGAAATCATGTCACCGTCGCGTTGGCTGCTGCCTTCGTGAGGCTACTTCGCATTATGGAATGATGTTCTGAAGATATCGGTGCCTCCAGTGTCTTTCCCTGGAGCCTCCCAAAATACCTCCCGGAAAAGCCTCTGGTTGTATAAATATTACAGTAAAGCCAAACGCTCCCATCAACAAACAAACACTGCAAACATCTTAGTTTCACTTGATAAATGCTATTAAAATACAAACGTGAGTACTGGTACACACTCAGAAACCTCACAAGTTTTGAGTGAGGCTTCAAACTGTGAGCTCAGAAACTCGGAAACAAAAACCTTCCATAACATAATTTGTCAATACATCCACAACAACAAGCGAACAAGTGTTACCTTCTGACGAGTTGTAGTATTGATGGAAATCTTTGTTACGTTTTGGGAAACATGACATAAGCACAGCCACAGTGAGATAATGTCTGAGCTTGTCCTGTCTGACAATCAATGCCGCAATTCAGTTGCCCCTCATTGTGTTCTGGCTCCAGATGTACGAACACAGATTGTGACCCTTGCGTTATTAGAAACTGTGTTGTTTGTCTAACAACAAACTCACAGAGTGTGTAAAGTCATGATGTTGCCACAATTTATTGGAGAAACACCCCAACTTACAGTTCATGCATTAAAGTTAATGTTTGCGTTTTTGTGAAACAGTAGCAGAAAAGCACCCCTTCATGTCACTGTGGATGCCAGAAATTTGCTGTCATGGACAAGCTCCAGTGTGCGGTCTGGCATATCGATGTGCCCTGACAGGTCTCTTTCTGCACTGTTTCTCTGTCTGCAGCCGGAGAGAAGACAAACTGCGGATCCCCAACGGCTGGCTGTGTCACCTGGCCCCGGAGATCATCCAGCAACTCTCCCCGGACACAGAGGAGGACAAGCTCCCCTTCTCCAAACAGTCAGACGTCTTTGCTTTCGGGTGAGTGTCCTCTCACCAGATGCTCCAGCCTGTTCGTTTGTTCAGACGCTATCCGGGTGGTGCTGATTATAGCGCTGTGTTGACAAAAGAGGGCCTGTAGACCCAAAAATATGTGAATGGACTCAACAAATTCTCACTGACTAAAACTCTCAGTAATCAGCCTTCAGATCTCATTATAAATACGCTTTTTCCCTGTGTAGACGTCCATAATGTGACAATCTGATATTCCTGCTTTGTTTCCATAACCGTAACCATTTTTTGAGCACAGGAACAATGACTTTCCCTCTGAACTTAATCACCATTAAGAGTTATGATTTTGACGTAAGAGCCACTCGGTTTCCTTTGCGAGACTCAGAAACAGTATGGTCCTCATGACTTGGCTCATTTTGCCTTCTCAATGGAACTTGGGTTGGGAGGAAGAGAGGATTAAGATGGTATGATGCACAAATAAGTAACAGCAGCTGGGAGACAGCAGGAGGCTAGAGGAGATAAAGTACAGTGATTGGTTTCCCTGACAGCAGGTTTGCACGCTTAGTCGAACCAGAGATGCAAACTAGGTTACCTTCACGAATTTTGAGCTGATTGAATCATTAATTGCAGGAAGAGGTTAAGATGCATGAATGGGAGAAAAGCCAAATGATCCAATGAAGTGATGAAGCAGAAGGACTGAATGAGAGCAGAGATTTACAAATGGAGTGTTTCTGTGATTGAAAGTGCTGCTTTGCTCTACAGCGTTTTACTTCTGGGTTTCCACGTTGCTCTCTGGTTGTGAAGCTGTCGGCTAAATACCAGTGATTTCACATACAAACGACAATCCTGACAAGTTAGGAGATTGTGCAAAATGTTAATAAAAACAAAATCACAGCATGGACCAACAGTATGACAACAAATCAAATGTTGAAAGTAATTATTTGCTGTATTTTAGGAACATGTGCACATTTTGAATTTGATACCAGTTTAACTTGGCTTGCAGCATTTAGAAAGTGAAGATGAGCAGCCAAAGACGAGCAACTAAAGATGAGGAGAAAAGCAGTTCTTATCTCAATGAAGCACGTTAATTTGATCACATGCAGTAAATAAAATTACACAGTTCAAAGTATTATAAGAATCAGAGCCACAGAGAATACCTGAGGTCTTTGGTCCCTCAAGTACGACTACAAATAAAACCAAGCAAAGTTTTGGCTGTTAAAACTTTCACTTCATCTACAAATGCACAACAGTTCTTCCAAGCAAAGTACCAATAACACAGGAAGCGGAGAGCAAGCAGGAGTGCGCTCGTCTTATTGAGTGTCTCATGTCAACTTGTTGGATTTCTCTCCTTCAGCCTGACGACTTGAACAAGCCAGCATGAGGTCAGGAAGTCAAACTGCAGTATGAGCGACTTCATGGACTTCATGTTGCATCAATGTTTGTCACTATGTCAGAAAATGGTGCTCGTCTCACCAACACTGAAGATTCACACTGAGGACTGTTGGTTCATACTGTCACCTCACAGCCAGAAGGTCCTGGGTTCAAACCCAGGTGGGACCTGCAGAGTCTGCATCTTCTCCCTGACGTTTCCCTTATGTTCCCCCTGGCGTTCTTTCCTGGTACTCCGGCTTCTTCCCACAGTTCAAACACATGCAGGAGTTTGACTGGTGAACCTTAATCATGTTTGTGTGTGTGTGTGTGTGTGTGTGTGTGTGTGTGTGTGTGTGTGTGTGTGTGTGTGTGTGTGTGTGTGTG
>JAUESE010060892.1:0-18604 GCA_032274725.1 Malacoctenus triangulatus
GTGTGTGTGCCGTGCGTAATGGAAATGTATATTCCTCTATTGACATTTTGGAATGTGAATGACGTTTTGGAATGCACCCGCCACAGTGCTTTTTCAGCTTGCTTTTGGTGTTACATCGGTTTTGTATATATTGATACTTTTTTCTTTCATGTAATCTTTTATTTTACATAATGAAGACTGGTGTAGGCTGTTACTGGATGTGCTGTTGGTTATGCTTAACATGCATCAGTGCTGTGCAGATAAAATATTATGGGTAACAATAATAGGGCCCTTCCATGCATTTGATATGCCCACCCTTAGACTGAGGTCTGGTGACGGGTCTGATCACACACATCATCTCCCGCTTATAGATTTGCTATGTTTCATATTTGTTTACTTTTTCTGTTGGGTCTGCTGAGAAAAATGGAAGACATTAAATGATTGCGGTATTACAGTTGAGGAAACTGATGCAAATAGAAAAAACAAACTGCACAACTCAGAGTTTCACTGAGGTAAATGGTTTTTTTTTAACAAACTAATCAAACACGATGTCCTGACTCAGGGGAAACCCGTCATTGAACCAGGAATTGCTCATCCTGATTTGAAAAAAAAACCCCAAAAAAACACACTTGTTTGTAGAGTGTTTGTAGTTGGACTTTGTGGAAGAGGCCCACCCCCACACTGACACCGGGACAGTACAAAGGTCACAATAGTGACCTCTGCAGAACAAGTAAAGATATATGCTACTTCTTTCATAACTTAATCCAAAGCCATTTTGCCAGTGGCAGATTGTGACCATATGACTCTGCAGAACCTGAGCTGCCATACGTTGAACTAGCCCAGTTGTCATTATCAAGCAAAAATGATTGTTGTGTTGCTACATGGATGCAGTCAGTTCCTGAAGAAAGCTGAGATTTCCAATACCTGTGAATGCAATGCATCAGGTGGGAAAGGCTGTCAATCAAAGTGTTACTGAGGTGACTATCAGAGTTGGAGGGGAGTGGCCTCTGACTGGTTCAATAAAACAAAACAACAGTGAATTTTACAGTACAGTAATTAACTGGCAGCAATTGACAAGTAAGTTATTGTAAAAAATAATCACAGTGATTAAGCTGACAACAATTTACACAAGGTCTTGTATTAAAAAAAGTGTTGCAGCTTTAGACCTGAACACACATGTTTGTGGAGTGTGGGAGGAAGCCTGAGTAACCAGCAAGAATCCATGTATGCACATGTTATATGCAAAGTCCACACAGGAAGGCCCCCACCTGGGCACGATTCCAAGACCTTCTTGCTGTGAGGCGAGAGCGCTAACCACCACACCCCCGTACAGCCAGTATGACAACAAACCTCCTCGTTCAAACGATCTGAACTACCTGTTTCACAACATCTCCTTTAATGTTTGGCTGAAACCATTTCTGAGCCTTGCTGTCATTTCCTAAAGTACAAAATATGTCACAGTAACTTTGAATTTTGAAGTACGATACAGGTTACAGTAATCCCCAGAGTTGACTACACAATATGCAACTTTGAATTTACTACTTTGAATACTAAACTGCTTACTGTCATTTCCTAAAAGTACATGTTATTTTAAATCGGTACCACCATTTCCTTCCATACACAATATGTTACTGTAAATTTCAATCGAGTATTGACAGTACTGTTATGGTTGTTATGGTTGCATGATGTTATTGATGGTATACTGTATTTGTTGCATTTGTTTTTACGGTAGTGATAATATTACTGTGACTTACTACAGTAGGACTTGATCTGCTGTGAATTTATACAGTACTATGCTTATTACTTCGATTTATACAGTATTATGCCAATTACTGCTTATTTTACAGTATTTTTACTTTGTAGGAGATGACTGTGAATGTTTCCAAATTTTTTGGGAAACTCAGAATAGTTCTAAGTAGCTGTATTTTAGACTTTTTCTTGTTAGATTTAGATAACAATCATAACACCATTCGGGACCCATGGAAAAACATCTATAGCTATAGGTAAGGTGGTGGTGAAAACTATTTCAGTGGATGGCCAAACCTTTCAGGCACAAATGGAAGGAAGAGAATCTCTTGCTTGGTCTAAGACAGACAGAAAGGGACTGAAAGTTTAAAAGAAAAATGAAGTGAAAGTTGGACACAATGTCTTCATTTCTGACCCACCATTCCTCCCTGGTCCTGGTTGTTGGGAAGAGTGCCAGAAGGTACGACTTGGTAGAAAAAGTTTTGGTGTGCATGGTGAAAATCCAAACTGGAACTTGCAAAACCAATTTTTTTTCCCCTTTAAAGTGAAAATTCAAGGCAGCACAAGCATTTATCCCCAGCCTCCTGCAAAACAGTGGGTAATTAGAGATTAATGGTAGACATATTATAGCTCCCTGGTGCCAAAGATGTGTTTCTATTGGTGATACTAACAAGCTAAATGGGATGCTTCTATATTTAAATACAGTCTACCTTGGCAGGTTTGACATGATTTGTTGATGGTGCTCTGATGACAAAATGAGAGAGGGGTTAAAAAGGTTTATCGGCACAGTATTTTTTTCACGACAGCAGGAGCAGCAGCTCGTGGATGGGGTGTCATCTCCCTACGTTTGCCTACGGTGATCAATTAAAGTCAAATGCTCTACAGTGCAGTCTCCTCCTTATCCCTCTAAAGTGAGCTCTTAAAAAAAAAAAACCTCCTCCATTGTGTTTTTTTTTTTTATCAATATGTTGGTGCACAGTCTTGTGAAAAGACAGACAGAGCAGCGCCAGTGTGTGTGCAAAAAGAAAACATAAAACACCAGGCCAGGCAATCCCATCAGTGTTTGCCTTTCAAAAGAACCACGCAGCGGCAGCCACACAGACGTGCAGCACCGGCGTCTATTAACGTGTGATATTTGGCTCTTTGAAATGATACCGATACAGGTTCCACTTCGATTTCTGCTTTGTGATGTTGTTGATGTTTGAGCATGCAGGCTTTATTGTGTGGTGGATGCATTAAAAAAACAAAAATAACAAAATGCACCTTCTGATTGTGAAAGGAATCTGAGCCAGCGGGGTGTGGGACTGCCAGGTAATGGCCTGGTTTTATCTGTGTTCCAGTGATTTCTACTCACTGTATGTAGAAGATGGTAACCCGGTGACAACGGGGCATGGACAGATTAGCAGCTCACACTCAGGATAAATTGCTCAATATGGGCCGTCATGCACAGAGCGTCTTGTTCTGTGCAGACACAGGGGAGATAGCACTCTATTATAGCCACATTTGACCTTTGGAATATTGATGCTCAAGCTCAGCAGCAGGATCATCCGACAGTAAATATATCACGTTGTATTACAGGCAGTCAAATCTGCATAAATGGTGGTACTCACTTAGTCAAGCAGATGTCATCAGCATCTGTTTACGACAGTGACAAACAGATATTTGCTCGCGCAGACATTATCACTACCAACATCTGATTATTACAAATGTTAAATACCTGATAACTCCAAGTTATCAAGTAAGCTGCCAGGAAAAAAAGTACAATGGACACCAACAAGACATTGCTAGCATAGACAATGTTAGCTTTCTGGTTACTGATTAATATTAGTATCGAGTTATGCTAGTCTGGTCCTGTCAATGCTACAGATCTTTAGCTAATTTTTTTTTTTGTTTCATCTCCTCAGGTCAGATTTCAATGAAGTGTGAACAGCATAAAAAAACAAACACATGAAATGCCCTTTTTTGTGAGACCTATCGAAACCAGATATGGAAGAAGATAATTTTTAGAGGGATACAGGATAGGATTCAAATGTTGTTCTGATTTTGTACTGGAAGTGGATGCGGAAGTGAGAAGAAAAAGCAGTGGATTAATGGACTTGAAACTTGCCGTTCAATCACCGGCTGTGTGATTTTGTCTCAAGCTCAGCCGGATGGGCCTCACATGCAGACCGGAGTTCTTCAAAGTTTATTTTTTCCTGACACGGTGCATGACAAAATTTTAAAAAACCCCACAAGGACAGAAACAGAAAGTAACCAAATGCTTTGCCGATGTGACATCGAGATGAGAAAGGAAACCAACCACAGTGCAGGAACTCTGGACAAGATGAGAGTGACAAAGACAGGCAGACGAAAGACGCAGCCAAACTACAATAGTGGCCTCTATGAAGCCATCGATGGTACTCAGGGTAAACTGCGAGACAGTAAAAAGGATGGCATTAAGACAATTGTATGCACCCCCACAGCAATCAGGCCTCGGAAATGGGAAACAGGTGGGGGAAGGAGGCGGGGCAGGATCCCAGGATGGAAGGAGTTGACGTGGGCAGAGCAGACACACAAGCTTAACAAACACTGACAGGACATCACATCCACCAAACAGCACAACAAAGCACCGCTCCTAACAATCTGGACTTCTCCAGTCACATCTGGCACAATGTTCCCTCCAGGTGTATCATGAATGGAGTCAGCCATTTTTTTTTTTTTTTTTTTTTAGTGGCGCTACAGTGAAGGCATGGGCCCACTGATACCTGATTGCATGCACAGTAATGCTGGCACTGAAGCTGCATTTGTATATACTGGATTTGAATTGTGTCCCAAAAATTGGATCTCATTTGGTAATCTAACTGTTCAAATGTAATCAATCCAGACACAATCAGGAGGCAACAAAAACTGGACTTGTGGCTGTAAGTGTGAACAATGGAGAATTTGGGGGTGCTATGCGGTCACAGGGAGGATCAAACATCCCGCGCTGCACCCCCAAATGGTAGCCATCAGCAATTTTTATCAAATATTGTGAGATGCTACTTCTCCTACGGGTTGACTCAGCTGGTTCCTCGCTGCCCCTCGAAACCAGCCAAATTCACCCTCCTGTAGAATACTGCAGAACTGCCCCGCACATGACCCATCAAAGGATTGGCAACGCCGGGAAACACACTCATCGCGAAGCGACGTCAAGTAAGAGAGCTTTGTGTCTAGGCAGAGACTGTTAGCTTGCCGTGATCTGTGCTTTTCTTGAAACTGTTTCCGTGTTTGGTGTTGTTTCTTCTATTGCTTTTTTGTTTCCAGGACCGCTCGGTCCCTCTGTAACTGAAGCCGTTGCTGCTAGAAGCCGCTTTGTTTGATCCGCTAGGTGAACATCGTGCTACTAGCCGTTTGTGTCACGTTTTGGCTGCAAGATGCCAATCGCGGTGTTCCACGAGTTTCCCTCACACCACTGTGGAGTGTACGCTCTCTCTCTCTCCTCTACTCACCCCATATGCACCACGCACCACGCACTTGTACATACACTTACACACACACACACGTCACTACACTGCGTAACTCCTGTGGCCTGCAAGTGTAATGGATGTAAAAGGGCAGCTGATCTGTTTGATCGAGTTATCTTCACTCGACTTTTAATGCATAAGCTGGGCTGAGCTGTCAGGATGTGCACAGGTGATTAGTAAAAATAGACTTCATACAAGTGTGCAATATTGTTCAGGTTGGCCCTATATGATTGCAAATATTGTTATTGTCTTCAGAGTATTTGAAGCTGATGCATAATATATCTGGATCGTGATTTTTCTACCTTTTTTTTGACCGATCGGAAATTGATTGTTTATGTCTGGTGTTTGCTGAACGGAGCTGCGCTGCCTCTGCGCACCCATTACAATATGGATGCAGCAGAAAGTAAGAGCATGTCGGTGTTCTTTTCTTTGCTACTCCTCATTTCAGGTGAAATAACCACTCTTTGTCGAGTTTATCAGTGCTTATAAGCCCTAAGTTCACAGAGAAAGTGTAATGTTGAGCCGGTTGCAGAGAGTCTGAGTTCCGTTGTACTGAAATGTGTGTTTGAGTGAAACCTGAGCTAAAGTATACTACATTCCGTCCACATGTTGTCCAATGAAGCTACAAATGTGCTAAAGTTGTCATTGAGAAGTCATTGTGTGATGCAAATATGTCTTTTCTGACTTATGTGAATGTATCAAGCTGACGCAGTGTGTTGTACGATGTGAACATACCATTACCATATGGATGCAGCAGAAAGTAACAGCGTGTCCGTGCTCTTTTCTTCGTTACTCCTCATTTCAGAGGTGTAACACAAGCGACTCCAGAGAACCCCTGATCACCAACGTGCACAATCCTGTAGCCGAGCTACCCTTTTGTGAGTGTTTAAGTGTGTTTAGTTGCTTGGTGCTGTCTCTTTGTGTCCCTTTAGAGGAGCACCTGGAGCAAGCAGAGCTGTGGCCATTGTCCAACTCAGATCATGTGACGGAGTAACGTGCGCCATCTTGCCCTCTCACTCTTCGTGACCGTCCACCATTTTGCCCACTTGCTCCCCCTCCTCTCTCTCTCTCTCTCTCACACACACACACACACTCAGGTACTCCTCAACCACTCATACCTGATGCTGCTGTGAATGATTGTTTGAGTGTGATTTTATGTGTCTTCTTTATAGATAGCTTTAGACTAGCATTTATTGATAGTGTGTGGATTGCAAATGAAATACATTGTCTAATAAACGGTTTTGTGTGAAAGAAGTCTCTAAGTGATTATTGTGTACAATATTGTGATAACTGCTGGTTGTATGGTCAGTGCTCGATTTCACCCTTCAATTTAGTGATTTCTTTGACAAATCCATTTTTTGAGACTGATTGGTTTGGTCATTGATCCCTGTTTACAGGGTGGTGCTCCGAAATTATTAAATTATACTTGATAATTATAATTTGTACATTTGTTGCTTAGCAATTAATCAATTTTCAATCACCAAATTTAACCTGCTGGAGATCCCAACACAATTGGTGGCCCGAAATTGTTAACTTATAAATGATAATTATAATTTGTACATTTGTTGCTTAGCAATTAATTAATTAACTGTCAATCACCAAACCTAACCTACAAGAAATCCCAACATAATTGGTGCCCTGTGTGAGGGTGCTGAAACGACCCAGTTGGGAGCCCAACAACTGTGTGGCATGCAATGAATGCAACAGGAGTCATGGCAGTTTGTTCTTTTGGTGCAGTGGAGGAGTTCAGAACTGCACATAATTCGATTTGGTTGCTCCAATACTTGTTAGCTGTAGCCTACATGTAGGTTCAGGCTTCATCTTCGTTTTCATTCTGAGCATTGGAGAAGGAAAAATGGTTTGAAATACACATACATGAACACAGACACACACAAACGCAGACACACATGAGCACAGACACACACACAGTAGCAGAAACACCACCCAAGCAAAAACAAGGCTATATGTACATCATCTTTGAATATGCTCCCGCATTGGCTCAAACAATCCTGTTCAGCATCTATTTAAACTGGCCACTGGCAATTTATTCATCTGCTGTTTCTTTATTCAAGTACTTAACAAGATGCCCTCTCCGAGGTTGAAGGCACCTTCATTAAATCCTCCCCGGCGACACTCTGCTCTTACAGTTGAACAGAAATTATGGGTTGAATACAGGGCGGTCTATCAAACGTTTGTCAGAGGGTAATCATTCTCATTCAGCCGTGAAATGAATGGCTCTAATGTATAGTTGTTTATATCGCTTATATCGCGGAGGAGCTGTATTTATCAGGCTTAATGAGCTTCTGTGGACGAGCATATGTGCAATACATGACCTGCGGATGAGAAATCAGGGCTGTTTCATTTTGAATAGGTGCACATCGGATGACACACACAAACAAAGTCTGGCACGACCTTAATAAATCAAGAGCCGCCAAGGTGTCACACCTGCACAAAAAAGACAAACTGATCTGGTAACCTGGAAGCCAACTGAAACCTAAATATATTCATGACCAACACCAGGTGATGACAACTGACAATCAGCCACAGGTGGACCACACAGCAAGCCAGGGACATCGTTAGACACGAGGAGGGGGAGTCACTTTACTCTCAGAAAATGAAAGATCTGACAAAAGCAACTCTTAAAATTTCATTTGGTGGGAGCTCACTTCATATATGGTTGGGATGGTGAAAGGGTGGTGCCTATAGGAAAACACAAAGAGTAACAGGAGGGAGTCACATTTTAGCAGGAAGAGGAAGGCTGACTTCATCCAAACAACGGAGAAATGAAACCGGAACCTGGTCGCGGGGGCAGCAGTCTCAGCAGAGACTCCCAGACTTTCCTGTCCCTGGCCACCACCCCCAACTCCTCGGAGCCTTTCCCAGGCCAGCCAGGTGATGTAATCCCAGCGTGTCCTGGGTCTCCCCCAAGCCTCCTCCAAGTGGGGCATTCCTGGACCACCTCGATCGGGTGACCAGGAGGCATCCCTAAAAGATGCCTGAGCCACCTCAGCTGGCTCATTTCTATGTGGAGGAGCAGCGGTTCTACTTTGAGCTCCTCCCAGGTTGCAGAAATCCTCACCTGATCTCAAAAGGTGTGTTCCACAACCCTGTGGAGAAAACTAATTTCGGCCGCTTGTATCTGAGATCTCGCTCTTTCGGTCATGACCCAATGTTCATGACCATAGATGAGGGTTGGAACGTAGATCGACCGGTAAATAGAGAGCTTCGCTTTTTGGCTCAGCTTCTTCTTCACCACGATGGACCGATACCTTAACCCTGTCGACCCCCGCTCCATTCCATCCTCACTCATGAACAGGACCTCAAGATACTTAAACTCCTCCACCTGAGGCAGGAACTCATCTCCAACCTGGAGAGAGCAAACCACTTTTTTCCAGTCAAGAACCACGGCCTCAGATTTGAAGGTGCTGATTCTCATCCTCGCTGCCTCACACTCAGCTGCAAACCACTCCAGCACATGCTGGAGGTCCTGATCTGAGGGCGCCAACAGAACAACATCATCCACGAAAAGCAGAGATGATATCCTGTGACCTCCAAACCGGACTCCCTCTGGCCCGTGGCTGTGCCTAGAAATCCTGTCTGTAAAAGTAATGAACAGGACCGGTGACAAAGGACAGCCCTGTCGGAGGCCAACACGCACTGGCAACAGGTCTGACTTACTGCCGGCAATGCCAACCAGGCTCCGACTCCGGTTGTACCGAGACTGCACGGCCCTTAGCAGAGGGCCACAGATCCCAAACACTCGGAGCACTCCTCACAGAGCACCACGAGGGACACGATCGAATGCTTTTTCCAAATCCACAAAAAAACATGTGACCTGGTTGGGCAAACTCCCATGATCCCTCGAGCACCCTGCGAAGAGTGTAGAGCTGGTCTGAAGCTGGTATCTGAAGTTCGACTACTGGCCATATCCTCCTCTCCAGTACCCTGGAATAGATTTTTCCAGGCAGACTGAGGAGTGTGATCCCCCTGTTGTTGGAGCACAGCCTCCGGTCCCCCTTCTTGAAAAGGGGTACCACCCTGGTCTGCCAGTCCAGCGGCACTGTCCCCGACCACCATGATGCAACAGAGGAATGTCAACCAAGACAGCCTTGTCACATCCAGAGATTTGAGGTACTCAGGGCGGATCTCGTCCACCCCCAGAGCTTTGCCACCATAGTGCATGCGAACCCCCTGAGTGACCTCAGCCTGGGTGATGACTGAGTCAACCTCTGAGTCCACAGTCTCTGCTTCCTCTACAAGAGGCATGTCGGCGGGATTGAGGAGATCCTCAAAATATTCCTTCCACCTCCCGGCAAAATCCCCAGTAGGGGTCAACATCTCCCCACTTCCACTGTAAATAGTGTTGGCAGGGTACTGCTTTCCTCTCCGAGGATGCCAGATGGCTTGCCAGAACCTCTTCAAGGCCGACCAATAGTCCTCCTCCATGGCCTCCCCGAACTCCTCCCAAGCCCGAGTTTTTGCCTCCACAACAGCCTGGGCCACCCCACGCTTGGCCTGCCAGTATCTGTCAGCTGCCTCAGGAGTCCCACAGGCCAAATAGGCCTGATAAGACTCCTTCTTTAGCTTGACGGCAGTCCTTAGTTCCAGTGTCCAGTGTTCGAGGATTGCCGCCACGACAGGTATCCGAGACCTTGCGGCTGTAGCTTGAGCTACGGCCGCATTGACAATGGAGGTAGAGAACATGGTCCACTCCGACTCAATGCCTCCGGCCTCCCTCGGAAGCTGGTCGAAGCTCTCCCGGAAGTGAGAATCAAAGACCTCCCTGACAGAAGGTCAGACGTTCCCAGCAGACCCTCGCAGTACGTTTGAGTCTGCCCAGTCGGTCAGGCGTCCTCCACCGCCAGCAGATCCAACTCACCTCCAGATGGTGATCAGTTGACAGCTCAGACCCTCTCAAGTGTCCAAGACATACGGTCGGGGTTCAGAAGACATGACCACAAAGTCAGTCATCGACCTCCTGCCTAGGGTGTCCTGGTGCCAAGTGCCACAAATGCTCGAACATGGGGTTTGTTATGGACCATCTGTCGCTAGCACAGAAGTCCAACAACAGAACACCATTCGGGTTCACTTTTTTTATTCTCTGCTTCAAACCTTTCTCTTTAGATTTGAAGGTGATTCACACATTTTCCAAATGATTAATTTTACATTTTTGAGTTGATGAGCGACTGACTGATTTGAGGAGACAAATATCTGAACGCAGTTGTAAAAATATTGAATTGAGCATAACGTGATTTTCATTCTAGTGTTACATTATTGTAGTGTAAGAAAAAACAGGGGTCAAAATAAATAGCTGAAGACTATTCAAAATAACTTCTCCTTTATTGTTCGCAAAAGGAAGTTGCATATTAGACCAAAAAAAAAGACGACTCCACACCCAACTCTTCCTCTGGGAAGTCTGTTTACTGATTTGATCTTAGTCTTATAAAGCTTAAAACTTAGCATTTTAATGATGAGTGCGTCAGGATCTTCAATGTGCAGCGCTGCATGATGGATTTCTGACATTCTGATATCGGATAGGTTTCTGTACTGAACCATGGGTATTTCAACCCGCCAAGACCCACCTTTCTCTAAGGGAATGCAAACTGTCTTATCAGTTCAGAGAACAATACACGCAAAAATACCTCCATAACACATGCGTGACTAATTCAAAGAGAAGATCCAACCTGTTTAGACTTTGCGCCCCATAAAATGTTTCAAGATTATTTGCAGAACCACAAAAAATAAATAAAACACCAACAGGAACAGAAAAAATAGACCATTTAATTACTGAGAGAGTTGAGGTTTATTTGAAGCAGCTTTAATGAGCCAGTAGTTGGACCACAGTACAGTGGACAGTACCGGTGAGCTGGAGACATTTGGAAGTGTTTACTTGAATGTGTGTCACGAGGCTTTTCTGACCTTGAAGAGACCATCCCAGGTCCACATGTGTTGACTCTATATTGTCAGCTCACTGAGTCCCTGTGCACCGATGCACTCATGGAGTTGCCAGCAAGTTGCCGCTGACTCCAGCGGGCAGATTTCAGGCACCCCAGAGGTTAGCCACAGACCAGACGGTGTTGAGACATCGACAGCAAGCGCTTGCTGTGGGGCAGAGAGAGAGGGAGAGAGTCCTGAAAGGTCAGCACAGATAAAAAAAAAACAGGGCAAATCAGGAAGGGTCGCTGCCACGAATAAGTGAAACCTGCATCTGTTACATTGGATATTGCAGCTTCTTTGCTGTGTTCAGTCATGCTAAGCTTTGGTTTGAGGGCTGGCTCTGGTACCTTAGTCCTTGCTGCATCAAATGAGGAGCCATCATGAATTGTTTTGTGTGCTAATGGTGCACAGATGTCAAACTCTGGCAGGACAGTCAATCATGCTGGTCAGTTTGCATGGGAAGCATCAGCCCAGGTGTTCCTCATGAATTGTTATGATTGGCTTAATGATTTCCCCGAAACTTTGATCCTGTTCCCTTATTAATGGGTCGTATTATGTCTCTCACCTGCATAGCTATAGGACCAGTACAGTATTTTTTGACATTCCTTACAAATAATAGCTCTTGATGAAATGACAAAGCTCAGGGAAACTTTTGGTAACCCTGTTGCCTTATAATGGGAAGGTTTCTGGGGCCTAGTCCATGATTCCTCCTTGTAGTTAAGAATTGCTTTTGTTTCTTTTACCCTGGCATCCTTCCCTCTGCCTTAGCACATTTGTCAAATTACCACATTTCTCATGGGTGTGAGTAAATTGGGGGTTTTTCTGTCGGAGTGAGGGTCTTTATTTGGTCTTGATGACAGCTGGATTTAAAGGCCCCCTTGCACTTTTAACTTTGTCCTCTCTCTCTGCATGTTTTTGAGCATATTTTGTTGTAAAATCTACTACAGTGACTGCCTTTAAGGGTTAAAAAAAGGCTATTACACTCGTGTTTCCAATTTTTGTTATGCACAGGAAATTACAGAAGTATCTACAGTCTACAGAGCAACCTGTTCACAAGAAAATCTCTGTGGATGCAGGCCAATGCAATAGGATACGCAATTGAAGAGGGGGTACACAGCCTTTTTTGGAGGTGATTTCAGGGCTCTCTGGGTTGGAAAAAATTCCACTGTTTAAACCGCTCAGAGGTAGAAAGTGCTAGAACTAATCCAAGCTTATGTTGTGCTTTCAAGTAGGGTGTTTGGTGATTGACAGCCAATTTAATTAATTGCTAAGCAACAATATACATAAATTACAATTACCAATTATAATTTAATAATTTCGGGGCAGCAATTGTTGGGATCTCCAGCAGGTTGAGTTGGTGATTGGAAATTAATTAATTGCAGAGCAACAAATGTGTAAATTATAATGATAAATGACAATTTAAAAAATTTCGGGGCACCACCCTGTAAACAGGGATCAATGACCGAACCAATCAGTCTAAAGGAAAAGGGATTTATCAAAGAAATCACTAAACTGAAGGTTGAAATCGAGCACTGACCGTGCAACCAGCAGTTACCATGACAATGTACACAATAATCATGTGAAAGCTTCTTATTCTACACAAAAAATTTTATTAAAATGTATCTCAATTACAATACACACCATAAATAAATGCTAAGCTAAAGTTGTCAATGAAAATACACAGAAAATCACATGTAGCAATCAAAACAGCAGCGTCAGGTACAGGTGATTGGAGCGTACCTGGATGTGCTTGTAGGCGTGTGTGCGTATGCGTGCGTATGAGTCAATAAGCGTGAGTGTGCACGATGGTAGGTGTGTGTGCGGAGAGGAGGTATGGACAAAGGAGTGGAAGTGTGTATACGTGTGAGTGGGAGGGGCGTGGACAAAGGAGTGTAAACAAAAATGGTACACGTGAACGTGAACAAAATGGCAGACTTCAATGTGGGCAACAAAAATGGCGGACATGAACGTAGACAAGATTGCGGACATGACATAAACAAAATGCGGATGTGATGTAAACAAAATGGTGGACGTGAACGTAAACAAGATGGTGAACGTGAACTGAAACAAAATGGCAGACACCAGTGTAGGCAACAAAATGGCGGACGTGGCCATAGGCAAATGGCAGGCTTGGCTACGTCACGACGCTTAGCACCAAGTTTGAGCTAGACAATGGCGGCGTCTCTGCTTGCTCTAAGTGCTCTTTCACAGCATACACATGGTAATGCGAAGCGAAACCGGGCCCTTGATGCTCGCACAAAGGCTAGCTCTGCTACACGGATTATGTGCGCGGCGATGGTGGTTCAAAGACTCTGAATACAAGCGATGTGTGTCAGTGTGTGTGTACGTGCAGTTAGTACCAAGAGAGAGAAGGAGAAACGTTTACATTCCAGAACGATTCCAGAACGTTCGCGAAACACATTTACATGAAACACACAGCTGTCAGCACGATGTTCGCAGCAGACCGACAAAACACAGCTTCCAGCGGCAATAGCTTGTAGAAACGAAAAAGGGACTCAGCGGTCCTTAGCCCAAACAAAGAAAACGAATCAAAGCAACAGTTTCACTAAACACAGTTAACTCTAAGCTAATAGTCTCTGCCCAGACACTAAAGCTCACTTACTTGAAGCCGCGCCCTGCGACTGATGGGATCTCTGGCATTGTCAATCCTCTGATGAGGATGTGCGGGGTCACAGTGTCCTGAAAGGGGGATTGTGGCCAGACTCGAAGAGGGGAGTGATCTGCGGGCAAATCCGATCGGGGATGGGGTCCTGCGCCTTGTCGAACATGTCTCCTAGCGTCGTCGGTCCTTCAGGGGAAATGTGTGGGCACTGCGGCGTTCGGTAGGAAAGTGAGGCCGGCTGGCGTCGAAGGGAAATGAGGGGCCAGCGATTGCACTCAGAGTCTCAGTGGATTGTCAGGCGTGCCACCTGGCGACGTTGATCTTTCGGGGCAACCGTGCGGGCACTCGCGGTGTCCGGCTGGAGGGCGAGGTTGGCTGGTGTCGCAGCAAGCGAGGGACCAGCGAATGCAGCTCCGTGTCTCGGCGGATCGTCGGGTGTCACCGGGCCTTGGATCGAGATGGACGGGACGACTGCGGCGCTCGGCATGAGGGGAGATCGGAGTTCTTTCGAAAAGAAACCAGTGGCTCTGCGATCGGTCCTTTCAGGAAGAGTCTTTCTCGGTGCTTCTAATCGGGCAAAACTGCACCCGAGGTGGGCCACGTTGTTTGAAGGGGGGGGATTTTTCCTTCTCGAAGACTGAGAGCTGGTGATCGAGCGGAGTCCAACGGAAAAAGAGGAAGTTTTCCGGGCGCTGGGTTGTGATATATTGAAGCCTGGCTGCAATACCGATCACCTCCGCTGGGGCAGTGTTTTGGCCAATGGGGAGCATGAATGGGAACTCGGCGCCTTTCGGAGTCAAATGACAACACGGATGTGTTGTCCGTGTTGTCATCAGGGCCGTCATTTCCTTTGTTGCCCATTCAGGAGGGGTTTTCAATTCTGACATGAGTGCAGTCCCAACACTTACATCGGGGGGTAGACGACCTTTACCCTGGAAAGGTCCACTGTCCCTCTCACCTACTCACCTACTCACACCTCACATGGACAATGTAGTATCAGTGCTTGTTTTCCGATTGTGGGAGGAAATTGGGGTACCCAGGTAGAAATGTCTGCACAATAAGTGAGAACATATAAGCAAATCCAGGGGGCAAATTGCAAGCTTTCTGGCTATAACGCAGGAGCTCTTTGTCACATTGTTCTTTTCCAGAGTTTGTCATTTGAATTCAAAACACTGTGAGAAGTAAATGAATGAAACCCAGCTGAACTGCACACAGTGCTTTTTGAGGCATCAAAAAGGTCAAAGGGAGTCAAAACTCATCCATGTGTCTCGGCACATGTGTCCATGCAGTCCATCAAAGTGCTGTACACAGATTGTGCATGGATCCAAAACCTCAGCCACTCCCGTAGGGTGAAATGAGCCCTCTCTCATAGTCCAAGTGTACTCTCAGAAGAACAAAACCGTGGCTAAGTCCAGCAGGAAAATGCTCTCCACTTTGCACTGACTCATTTCATTTCTACGAGTTGGCCAGGCCTGCCTGGCAACTCCCTCTCCTTCCAGCGTAGATGTGCAGTTTTTTTTGGGACATCTTTTTTTTTACGAGGCCTCGCTTCTTGCCGGCAGTAGGCTGGCAACTCTGAGGTGATCAGCCTCTTTCCTACAGCTCCTCTCCCAAATAAAGGAAAGGAAAAACATCAGAAAGTGTTCCATTTTAACATGACCTCTGAGTGATTAATGGGGTTCCTCAAACAAAGTGCTGTTCGGCCTTGACGTGGTGGAGCTCTCAGTGGGACCTCAGGCAAGCAGTGGGCGTGAGGCTACTGAGCACAGTCTCAGTTTGGCTTGCCATGATCGTGGTCGGTGTGATCTCAGTGAGTGTTAAGAGACAACGTGAGTTGTGTTTCAAACTCCCTTGGGATAGCATTTATGGATCAACAGGGCCCAGGCCTGATGCCCTGAGGTACTGATGGGATCCCAAGTCAGAGTACCTGTAACATGTTTCCCACCACTAAGTTTCGAAGCTCGACATCAGTAAAATCAACACAAAACTGCAAAAAAAAAAAAACAACCTCAAGGCAGCTGGCAGCTGACTGAACAAAACAATAATTTTCAACTCTTTAGAGCATGAGTTGTCTCCCAGCTTCTTTTAACTGTCGGTTGCTGGATAATATACTCACACCTAATCGAATCATCACAATTTGAACCAGCAAGTACAAATTTTCACAGTTTTTAGAGCGGACAGTCCAGCTAATTCTCAGTGGGCCTCATGTTTCCATGACGTCTGTGGTGGTACTTTTATAAAGTCAATTTTGTGTTATCACACATAAAATATAACTTTATCGCAGGAAAAAAGGGCAACAAAATTTCTGCTCATTTTCAGGTTCAAGTTTTTGAGCCAAGCCAAGCCAAGCCAAGCCAAGCCAAAGCCAAGCCAAGCCCACCTCCTCCAGTCATGCCATGCATGCTGCTTCAGTGCAGTGCAGCATTTCACTTTTTTTATTTGTTACACCACTGCATCCACAGTCTGCCTTGAAGACTTTGCTTTAAATATGGGCAGTGTGAAAGCACCCCTCAGTCTGCTCCTGGGTCCTCTTCTGTTTCACTTCATGTCAAGTCTTCTCAAGTATTCGCTGTGCTCAAACTAGGATGCCTGTGGGCCCTCATTTTTTTTTTTTTTTTTTTTTTTTTTTTTTTAAGGTAAATATTTCCAGCAATTTTTTTCCTACTCTTTATTTACATTTTCAGTAATACAACAAGAACATACACAAATGATCAAAAAAACTAGGGAGGAAAAAAAAAAACAAAAAAACAAAACAGAAACAAGACAAATCCAAATGGGGCGGGCGTGTTTTGTATGTCAACTAATCAATCCCCTTTTTCCTTTCCTTTTTGGAAGACAGTCCATTTTTCCCAGTGTTGATGGTGGGTCTTTGCTTTGTTCCTTAGGTAGTGAGTCAATTTTTCCACTGATAGGATGCCTTCTACTACATCCCACCAGTTTGCTTCTGTGGGGAGGGGGAACCTGTTTAGGTTTGTTGTGTTGTACACATTGAATGTGTTGTACACATTGAATGTCAGTCATTCTCTAAGATATTTACCCCAGGCTCAAGATCCCACTTAGCTTTCACATACAGCGTATTATAATCATTCCCTTTCTGTAAATTCTCATACAGTTTTGATACAACCTTCGAGGGGGTCTCCTTATATGCCCCAGTCAGAATCCCGATCACTTCACTTCACCTTCTGCTGAGATTCCTATAAATAATAAATCAAACGTGAATTTAATTTCTGTTATAAAAAATATCTCAGTTGCAGATATCTGAATAGATCTCCATTGGCTATAATTCCTCTTTCATTTGTCCAAAGGATTTAAACTGGTCTCGCTCTTGGAGTGTGCAAATGGCTGTTATTCCTCTTTCAGTCCACCTACCGTATGTGCTATCCATTAGTCCAGGTCTAAATCTCGGATTATGTGAGTGTGGGCCCTCACTTTTGCTGCTGTAACACTTATACGGTGGCTTTTGTGCTCGCCAGACACCCCCCCCCCTCCACCCCCACCCGGTTTCTCTTTACCTGCATCCTGCCAATGATGTTTTTTTGTGATACAAAGCCACCGTGCTTCTGCGATCGTCTCACCAGTCGCCGATGCCTGTTCGATCAACTGGAACATGAGCCCACTTCTCGCTGTCCCATCAGTGGTGTTTTGGAGGAGTCGGAGCTCCCACTCAGCGACCCACTGATCCTCTTGATTGACTTGGTGTTTGGGCCTTAATTCCAGCCGACACCACAGCACACCATTTCATGGGGATTAAATGTTGCTTTGCATTCCCGGCGAACAAGCGAAGCCTCATGAGCCCCCGAATCTTACGAGCAGGTTGCTTTAAATCCCCTTTTTGAAAGACTTCAGTTCAATTTGAGAAACTGATAAGAGGTCCAGATTGATGAAGGCTGGATGAAATTCACTAAATTGTCCTGAATTATAGGAATTATGTGGGCCATGTAGGAGTTTTTTTTTTTATAATTCTTTAATACATGAGACTTTGAGGAGGACAAACCTGTTCTCTGAGCATCCCTGGGCCTCCTGGCGGGACTTCAGATAATAGGAGATTTAGTGTTGCATAATTGATTTCAGCTCCTTCACTGGAATGATTTGCGTGGCAACCCAAAATTTTAAACGTTTGTTTGACAGGTATTAGGACACCGCCTCACTGAAAAAAAAAAAAAAAGCTCTTCAAAGCCAATTCCCACATTTTACTCTCTGCCACCACCTTTTCCCTTGCATTTACATTGCATTTGCTTATTCATGCCACCCAAGCCTGAAGAGGAAGAAAAAAGAAAAGAAAAAGCTCATTTCCAAGATGTGGAAGCGCGCACGAAAACGGTGTGTCACAGACGACCTCCCATCGGCTTCATGACGGGTGGGGGGGTTGGGTGGGGATGGGGGTGGGAGCAGATTTGGAGCATAACAGAGACGTGCAACAGTTTGCAGCCGCTGGCATCATCTTGTACATCAGGATGGGGGGGGGGGGGGGGAGGTATTGTGTCAGTAAGAAGGTTGCGCATTCTGCGCTCCAGCTAATCAGCACCGCTGCCACTCCTTGGGTTCTTTCCACTCCATAACAATGCAACAAGCATATATTCAGAGTACAGCCACAGACAAGGTCATCCTCATTGCTCCTGCTCAAAGTCCTCGCTTTAGAAATTTAAGGCCTTTTCACAAAGAGGACTCACATGATGGTGGATTAGTGGTTTCTCGCAGCATGCTGTCTTAACAGTTACAAGGAGAAAAGTGATGCAACTGATAGTGATAAGATAAGGCTGCGTTCACACTGCAGGCTGAAGTGACACAAATCCGATTTTTTGGCACCTATGCGACCCGTATCTGATCTTTTCATGTC
>JAUESE010060998.1:0-17500 GCA_032274725.1 Malacoctenus triangulatus
ACACACACACACACACACACACACACACACACACACACACACACACACACACACACACACACACACTGAGCCTGTGGTTGTCAGGATAAATCCCATACAGGTGACGGCGGCGCATCATTCATCAGCCAGAGGCCTTCCTAATTACCCGCCGCCGCTCTCTAATTACTGTCTGATACTGAGCTGTTCCCTTTGTCTCCCTGTCTCTCCCCCTTCATTTTAACTCCCATCGCTTGTGTCTCTCCGTGGATCCAAGGGAAATTTCGCTGCACCTTGTGATGGTCCAACTCTCCGATAACATCCATACACTTCTCTTCCTATCATGGTTGGAAAAACACAGCAAGACCAGCTTGATCAACTTGACTTCCTCTGTGCCAAAGTTGTCACAATGAGATCGGCACATTAAAAATGTAACCATGTATGATCTGAATGTACAAACACACCTCTCGATTGCGTAACGAGTGTTAGGCTTCAATCTGGTCTTTCAGCAAATCAGAACTCAAACAGGAGTGGGGTGAGGTGGGGGGTGGGGGTTTTAAGGTTTTCTTGATTTTAGAACTATATGTTTAAAACAATTAACAGCTTTCCAAAATCAATAAATGTCCATTCAACATTCACAGTGTTTTCCAGGGCATGAATGCAAAAACACAAATACATTATATTAAAGGGAAATGAGTTATTCGAATAGCTTTCATCAGCACCCGCCGTCCTTCCATGATGTTGGAAAATAATTTTATAAAATAATTAGATTTTTACCAATTACAGCCAGTTTCTATTTTTTCAATTTGGGAGCTCGCCTGGAATTGGTCCAAACTTCCCACACATGTCCACAACAATGAACTGGTCAACCAGGAGCTCCCTTCAACAGCTTAACCTGGCACATTGATTTGGTAAGTACATTTTTTACTCTTTTGTAAAGTGTTGCATTGACTTGTTGTAGAATTGCACCATGTGCTTGCCAGGGAGGAGTAAACAAAATGCAATTCAAACATCACTGCCAGCACAGTAACAATGCCATTTTTTAAGGCAAAACTTGGCAGGCAAAGCACCATTTGTTCATCAGCAGGTCAATTTTGAGATTTTGTTTTGTTTATTTTTTGAGAGTTTATTCAATGATACTTTGTAGGCATGCGCACTGGTGTCCCTTCAAAATAATAGTTGTGTTTGCTTCTTTTGCAGGATACAGCAAATGAAAAAGCACTCACCTCATTGACAGTTGGGGTGCTGACCATGGTCAAAAAAGATGCTCAACAGCAGGCTCTCAGTGCAGTGCACCTCCAGCCCATCTCCAATACCATCACACTGGAGAGAAGTACCGTCACTGAAAATGTAAATGTAAGACACTTTTTATGTGACTGAATGGTTTTACTCTGTCTGCCTCGTATGTTGACATCTGTTGGCTGTTGCAGCAAGGCACAACTGGTTGGCTCCTGGTTGGCCATTTGATTGTCGTGGACGTGTGCAGGAAAGTTTTGGGCAGGAAGTAGAGGCAAGTCTTAACACATCACTGCTCAGAGCATGCTGAGTGCAATAAACTGTTTTTTGTAATTTTACTTAACTGGGATTAATCAAGTTAAGCATGTTTTCCAATCCAAAATTACTACTTCATTTTTGAAATTAGTGTTCATGACAAGTTGATGAAAACTGAGTTTGGTTCACTTATATTTAATTAATTTGTATGTTAGCATTCACAGTGTCGGCTTTTTTTAAGGAAATGTGTCAAGTGATCACATCAGCGTTCATGAAGTGGCATGTTTTGACAGGCGGAACTCCAAAGAGCTGCCTGTCCATGGGAGAGATGGGAGGACGAGTGGTTTGAGCAACCTCATGCAGGCTCTGGAGGACCAGATGGTAAACATGGTGCGTTAAATACCCGGATGGCAAGTCAGGAGGAAGGTGTTCAAAGTCACAAAACCCTGTCTTTTACCTGAAGTATCATATTTCAACAAATGGATTTCATATCCATGGATGAGTCTTTGTTCTTACCCATTGCTTTGTAAAAGTAAAACAAAAACAAAAAAACAGAAACAACATAACTGGGTTTCAATTGAAACCGATTACTGAGCGTGAGGCAAACAGTGGAGGTAATTGCACTCACAGATAACAGTACAACTCCCACTTTTTAACAGCAAACAAATGCAGCTCACCTCAGGAGTTCAACTAGTAAATTTCACAATCTGATACGATCACTGGAATTGGGAAACAGGTGAGTCGTCTGTTCTTCGATTTCAGTGGCAGCAAGACTAAACTCAACGAGTTCATTCTCCTTCCTGTATCGCTGGTTCTCAATTTCAAGACAAGTTATGAAAAAACAAACAAAAAGAACAGCCTCACTGCATAAATTTGTAAATATTTACTCTGAAATGTGTTGAATTTTCTCTCCAACATTACACAGCCAGGAAAAATCGACGGGCTCATTTTTCAGTGACTTCATGACTTACTTTTTAGTCCTCTTGAGCCTTTTCTAAGTAGTTGTTTTCGTTCTTGGACGCTGTCTTGGGTTGTACATTATACACCGTCATCCCATCATGCTTCTTCATTCACTCTGTTATTCTTTTTCCTCTCCTTTAGCCTTCCCCTTATCATAGCAAGCAATCATTCTTCCCCTTTTCTCAGCATCACTCCTTTACTGCCTATCCATCTCTCTCTGCCACTGTTTCACCCCTGAGTTTCATCCTCTGTCCCTCAACATTTCCTCCATTGCTGCAAGTCAACACACACAGACACACACACACACTGGTTGGAGCTCATTTGGAGGATGGAGCTGTAGTGTTGGTCTGTCATAATCAGGATAATGTCTCTAGCATTACTTACCATTAATCACATTCTGGGGGGAATGGATGGGTTACAGACACGCTCTCTCTTTCGCTCTGTCACACAAACACACACACAACTGCACACGACTCAAAAGATGAGATCAACGGAGGGTCGAGTATAAAAGGCTGGAGAGGAACGAAATAAAAGGATGCTGCGTGTCCTGCACAAAGGGCAGCAATGACAAATATACTTCCGGTCACACACTACAAAATGCATGTGTGCGTACGAACAAGCACACACACACACACACACACACGCACACAAACTTCAGCAATTCATATACTCAGTTTGTTTTTTGTTATTATATACTAGTTTAAACGAGCTACAGTTCACAAAAGCAGATTAACACGGTAACACATAACCGAAATACAGTGGAACCTCAGTTTTCATCGAGTGTGTGACACAGCTGAAGAGTCAAACTGTGCATCACATCGCAGTGGCTGCAAGAGATTTCTCACACAATACTTCGGACTCACATAACCGAGAACATCAGACACCGCAATACTCAAACTCCCATGGTGCACTTGATACATTGTTGTGGATTTACCATTCAGCCCAGCGAGATAGGCCACATGTTGGCTTCGCCACCCTTGGACTTTGACACAAGTTCTTTCTTGAATTCTCTTGTGTTTATGTTTTGATTTTTTTTTTTTTTTTTTTTTTTTGCTTTCTTGATCAAAGCAGTCTGAGAATAGGTCAGTTTCAAATCTAAAGTGTCTCTATGTATGCCTTTTTTCTTTGTGTGTGTTCCTATGTGCACAGTTATGTTTGTTGTTAGCTTTCAGCGCTGCGACAGACTGGTAAGACTGGTAAGGTGTGCCAGTGGTGCTCTAGTGTGTTTGTTTTCATTGATTTCTGCTCATGTTCAGTCTCTCTCTCTCTCTCTCTCTCTCTCCTCTCTCTCTCTCTCTCTCTTTCTCTGAGATGGTGGAGCTTGCGTGGAGCTAAGAGCTGGGAGCGAATTGTTTGCTGCGTGAATGTTTTTTTTCTCGTTGCAAATTTTTTTTTTTTCGATTCTTTACGGTGTGATTGTGGTATAGTGTTCGTCTTGTGTGATGTGGAGTTTGGGTGGCTGTGTGTGTGTGTGTGTGTGTGTGTGTGTGTGTGTGTGTGTGTGTGTGTGTGAAGCCGCTGTAGGCTTGGTGTGTGGGCCTAGCACCATGCCGGTAGCTGATGCCGAGCTGGAGTGGCTGTCTTGCAGGTGTCTTGCTGTCTCTGTCGGCAAAGTTGTCAGCTACGAGTCCGTCAAAAGTGCATCACGGATGAATGAGGCGATTGTCATTTTCCTGGATGACACGGCCAAGGTGATGGAGAAAGGGCTGGTGATCCATGACACCTTCACTCCCGTTTCCCCCCTCTCCACCCCAGCCACCAAGGTCGTGATCTCCAACGTGCCTCCGTTTATCAACAATGAGCAGCTTGCTAAGGAGCTGTCTCGGTTCAGGCAGCTCATGTCTCCAATCAGGATAGTGTGGCTGGGCTGCAAATCGCCCAAACTGAAACATGTGGTGTGTCACCGGAGAGAAGTTTTCATGGTTTTAAAAGATCGGACTTGTGAACTGATCTCTCTCGTTTAAAATAGAGTGTTTCTCTTACATTGTTTTCTTCACAAAATATGAAGCCTGATGATGCAGTCGGAGGGGACGCTTCGCAGGTGGCGAACTGTTCAGAACCTGCTGAGATCCTGTTGCCTGTTTTGCCCTCTGTATCGTGTGAAGGGGTATTGGAGGAACCGAAGTGTGTCCCCCCACATCATGCTGGGTGGAGGACACCAGCTCACAGGGAGGTGAGGAAAAGGAGGCTGCAGTAGCCAGTGCTGTGGCCATCTCAAACCTCAAGCTTAGTGATGAGGACATGAGCATTTATGAAGAACTGAAACACAGAACGATATGAAAGGATGGAGTACTTTTTTTTTTTTAAAAAAGGCATTAATTCGAAATTGTTGAGTTGAAAACATTTCTATAGGTAAATTAGAAAACAAAACGTTATCCTTTTACAGCCAACTCATTGAAAATTCCACAAACAGAGCCCATCACAACACGCACCAAAGAGCCAGAATATTAGGACATGCCTGCTTAATGTGTCCTTTGTCCAACGGCCAATCCAGCCCCACTCTGCCAAGACCTGGAGGCCGTAACTCTTCATAGAGCCCAGTGGTTCCAGCTCTGTTCTGCAACATCCTGTAGCTGGCTCATGGTTGCTGAGGGCTGTCAGTAGGCATTTAGCAGCACCAACACCTCACACAGACCGCAGCCGTAAAGGAGACGCTTTGACTCAGACTCAGTCTGCTCCCACAAATCAGCCCCCTGTCAGAGCTGCTTGGGTCCTTACGCTCGAGCATTCTCTTCGGACAGACTCACTTGTCATTCAGCATGTCCCCAGACCTTTCGCTGGACCTCACACATGGATAGACATCCACTTAACTTATTCCATTAACACTAAATGGTGTCACACAATCCATGTGGCCACGGTCAGAAAGCATAATGGTTCACAAACCATTGATGATCCTTGTGTTGATCAGCCCAGTCAGACCGCAGATTCATAGAGCTTCATCAACTCTTTCAAACTGGGTAGAGCCTTCGGTAAGAAAACGGATTTGCTATTATTTTTTTCAGTGTTGCATTGTTGTGGTCACAAATCACCTCCTGCTGTTAGGTTGGTGGGAAACCAACAGTCACTCTTACAGCCAGTCATCCCTCCCCTGTTTCAGTGTTGGTACTTGCCAACTGTGCCTTCCTCACAAAGTCTCTCTGTCAGCCTTGTTTTTGGAGTTTTGTAGACTTGAACTCATATCATTCAGCACGCTACCATCATCTGATGTCGATCTCCCACCTGATTTGGAACACGCATGTAATACACTCTGCCCAACAGCTGGCTTGGGAAAGCTGAGTGGAGCAACATCATTTGGACTCCCAGCTGCAGTGGGAGAAGACATATGGGGAGACATAAGATCCACACCTCACGATCCAACATTTTAGTTGAGTACATTCAATTTTAAAGAATGACACAGTTTTCTTTTTATATATATCACGTTTTTTTCCAACTGCTGCGTTTGTTGATTGCTGTTTATTCAGCTTGACCTTGGTTTTTACAGGACTCCAGTTCAGGCGATTATTTTCTTGATTTATTTTGTACAGTTTGTAACTTTGCTTCTTTGGTGTTTTGGCCCACGTACAACCAATATGTAAATAAATTAAAACCTTTCTTTTTTGGACGTTTAAACAAGTACTGGTTTGCTCCAGCTTTTCCTGTTTGGTCCCTGACGCCGCTCCACCAACAGCCTACAGGCAACCATAGCAAATTACCAATTGTGCAAATTACGCAGCATCAGCTTTTAAAGGAGTTGGTTGAATCTCACAATAGAGACTTTCTTAAAAAAAAGTTGGCTGTAAGAAAAAGTTGGATTGTTAAGCTTCAGAAGCACAGCAGAAGTATTAAATCAATCAGTTCAACATGTGGGAAATATGTGGGAAGCATTAAACTACCCTTTTGTTTTAGGAATTTCAGCAGAAGACCATCTTATAATTGGCCAACGATGCCACGTCCCAATATCCCATGCTCATACACCGTGTGACTCACCACTCTCTTATTATTTTTAGTCCGGTTCTGAGCTTCTCACTCCTTTTGAAGTGACTCTGGATCCTCACCAGCCCTCTGCCACAGTCGCCGTTCAGCTCAGCAGGCGCCGCTTCATTATTGATGCGTAAACCTCTCGTTAACAAACAACAGTCGAGCAGTGGCGAGTGGGCAGACTTTGTTGACAGGAGGTGACAGCCCAGATGGATGCGAGAGGTACCCTTTCATGTTTGCTTTGGCTGCTTTTATCTGAACTTTTTTTCCCCGTTTGTGTTGCTCCACCTCTGTCGCTTGCTCTTTTTTTTCACACAGTGGCACGCTGGGACCAAAGGGTTTCATCAAAAAAAGAAAAAAAAGAAAAAAAAAATCCAGTGATTCAGCAAAAACAACCATTTATCATATGCCATATTTAACTGTGATCAGTGGATTAACAGCATGACTCCATGGATGTCTGTGATGCCTCCTGGATGGGTAAAGAAATAACAGATCAAGAAATAGTGTAATAATTCTGTCATTTATTTCTCCCAGAGGTTCTCCTCCTTGTTCATTACTGGAAGGGTAGTATTTGTCTTCTCCATCTTCTGCACAAGGAATATCACAATCTTGAACCAACTGAAACTGTCAATAATTCACATGTTCCTTGCACGATACAAAGGCAATTAGCAGGTGCACATAACACTGATGAAATGCAACATGTTCGCTGAAAAAATAAGAATGTTTTTTTTTTTTGGATTAAGCCTTTAGCTGGGTTTTGGGGCTGCTGCAGTGTCTATTTGATCACAGCAGCTTTATTGGGCTGAATCTTGAATCTTTAATAACCTGTCGTACTTGTATGAATGTCCCGAGTTTTCCTGCTGTCATTGACAAATCAGTCAGAGAATTGAGAGTATATCAAATTTATTATTTTTTTTTGTCAATAAAGAAATGTAATTTGCAATAACTCTTATCAATCACAGATCATTAACAACAAACAAACCGGCCCTGAGGTGAACCTTATTAATCTGTATGAACTGTATCTTGATAAAGTGCCTTTAGAAGGGAGATAATGGGATAATGAGATAATGCGTCTGACTCCAGACCAGGTATTTTTTGACCAACACACCCAATAGAGCTCTGATAAATGCATTTGAACATTTGTCAGTCAGCACACAATGTAAACGAGCAGTGATGCATGCACCCAGCAAAATACGCCTTGCACAGCGTGCTTTGGATCATCAAAGTTAAGGGTTCATGAGGCTGCAATGCCAGTTGTCCTTCAGTATCAATAGAAAGATTCTATTGTTTAAGTGCAAATCGACTACGATGTGACCCCACTCAATATCTCTAGGCTTCTTCAGCCCTTCTATTTTTTCTACTTCTACCTCCAATACCTGAACTATGTGGAAATGACTCTTCATCTGTTCCCTAATAAATGCCCCCTCCCTCCCCTCCAACAGGAGAGTTTCAGTTTTATTCACTTTCATTGCCAGTGGTGCAAATGAGACCAAGCAGCAACATTACAGCACACATATTTATCTCCTGCTGCTCCTGGGAGGCTCTCGTCTCTATGCTTTTGGCACACTGCTTCCCCTTTTGCTCTACAGTAATGTTTGGGCCTGCGTGACTCAGCAGTCTTCCAGCTGATTATGTTGTCTTGGAACGTCTGCTCTCCGACTTGACATCGGTCTGACATTTAATTATAGTCACTTGGTGACGAGAGGGATTTGACAAACTACCTTTTTTTTGTGTATTTGCATTAAAGCCGATGCAATAATACCTATTAAAAAATGGTGCTTTGGCCTTGATGCTGTTTTCTGACATTTTTTTTCCCCAAGTGTTCTCTGTTTTTTTTCTTTTTTATAGCGTAACAGAATCTTTTTTTTTATCAGATTGCATGACTGAGCAATTGTGCCACTGTTGACAGGATCATGGCCATTCCACTCTCAGCCAGTCATAACATTGTCATCTAGCTTATTGCTCTATCTCACAGCAGAGGTCCAGGGCTCATCAACATCACATGCATCACGGATCGTCTCATCATCATGGTTGCCTTGGCTGGTTGAGGATCACACTGCAGTCAGAGCGACCCCTTCTGTCCAATGGATCCTGTCGTTGGGCAAAACTGAGGTGCCGCATTGTGAGAAATAAATCACCTGTACTCAAGAGTTTTAGACTTTTATGGCGGAGCTGCCTGTAATTTCTCATTGAATCGGTAAATTGGCGACCAGCTGGCGATAACATCAGTAAATGCAAATGATGAGCCATTTTCATTGAGTGGCTATAAACCCTACAGATGAGACAAATGTACATTGACTGCACCTATCCCTGTGCAGAATTATCTCTACTAGGGCTGTAGTGATGCACTAATCTGACGATACGATATGATACTATACATGATATTCATCTCACGTCATGATATATGTCACGATATTCAGCCAACAATACGATTCGATATAATCCGATACCTTTCTGAAAGATTTAAAAGGAACAGAGTGATTTTGATGAAATCTTGTGAGTGTTCTATTTATTTGGATTGAATTAATTGAACCAAAAACTAAAAACATCAATTACACAAAATATACCTCTGACTGGACTGAGTGTTTACAGCTTGAAAACGCTGCACAAAAGGAGTCAAAGATGTATTAAGAAAATAAGTTCCATTTAATAAAACAGTGCAAACTGTAGCTTGCAAGCCTTTGTAGTAAATAAAGTGCAGTATTACAATTACTTTAATAATAGAGGCTAAAAGTGCAGCGAGAGTCCTGTTCTGAACAGATTCTTTGACAGCTTTTATAGCTTGAGATAACCTGTTAAGTAAACATGGTAACATGGATTCTCCAAAACATCCAATAATTCAAGGCACAAAGAAAAACACTTAAACATTTAACTTAAAATGTACCAAACTTTGCTGAGTATTTTAAGGCCTGTAGGCCTACAAGTATGTGAGGTAGCCAGTCTAACCATCAGAAAAGAAAAATAAACTATGGCAGCCAGTAATTCAACTCCACAGTGCATTACTTGAGCAAACTTAAATTTGTACCCACCTTAGCAGAGTACCAGAAAACACCAAATAACAGCCAGGTCCCAATTAACCACCGGGTGCAGCAATGCATTTTCACGAGTAATTGCCTGCCCCAAAGAAATGCCGAGGGCCCCGGTCACATGTCACATTGCAACTGATCAATCACCATGGCTCCAGTTCCGCAAAAAAATAAAAATACGACACCAATTTCAAACTGGCTTAATTCATTACTTTTTATTTACTATTTAATTACTATTTATTTTATAAAGTTTACTTGTTCCTCTTTTAGCAAGACATTGAGCGCTCAGTTCTGTTACTCCGATTATTTGTGCCCAACGTGCAAAATGACAGTTGAATATTTTGAATGTGATGCGATGTACAAATCATAGGAAATGAGTGTTTGTTGCTACTGACATTTGGGCCATTGCAATCGTTTATATAAATATGCGTAAATATCAATATATATACTGTATATAAAAAATAATTACTAGCATAAATTATTTTGGCAGAGGCATGCTGCATGCCTCCCTCTCAAACTGAAAACCCAATGACTTGTCATGGAATCTAAAGAACCCTTCGTGAAGGTTGAACGAGATGAACGATTTATTTCACCTTCTTATACAGCAGCTCTCATTTTGATGTTTGTCGTGGCTTCATTGATCTCAATAACCTATTTTTCCTTTAAGCTTGCCATGTCAAAGGTGGAGGGCCCAATCTTTCACATCAAAGGATATAATTTGACTGACAAGATGATCTTCGGATTGAGTAAAATTTCATAAACCAGTATTTTATGATTCCACAGATGTCATGCAATGTTTTATATTCTTTGAAACTAGTTTGCCTGGTGAACACAGGGGCCTTTTGCCACAATCTGTTTTGTTTTTGTTTTTGTGAATGCAAAAGTGCGTATGGTCCTTTGTAGGCGTGTGCGCCCTTCTGCACCTGTGAGTCTCTGTGCCTGTCGGATCTCTGTCAGGGCTCATCATTGTGCCCTCAGGGTGAGCAGACCTTCCTGACCGCAGCCTCACCCTCACCCCCGCTCGAGATCACCCCAGAGCGAGCCAGCCGAGCGAGAGGCAGCCACCAAGCTTGCTCGCTGCATTTCCCCCGCTCGCATCCCTTTCTAAAAAACATGGACGCTCACACAGTCTGCACTCTCACAGCACATGTTGAAAGCAAAGACCATGTGTTCACACTGGCAGAAGGTTAATTAAACATACATAGATGGTCACAGCAGGCTGGTGGGAGCTGGCAGAAATGGAGCATTGCGCTCCTACCTGTCACATGCTGTAAGCAGGACTGAAACTGAGGCAAATGAAGTTGGTAGAAACTCACAGAAGAGCGAATGTTGGGAGAAAACAACTCGCTGATACGGGCACAAGTAAGGTTTGCTCCCTGAAATTAACCAATGAGGGGCTCCAGAGAGCACCTTGGCCCATGATACCTCGCCAGGTGACAAGCAGTCTGAAGTGAGATTGTTTAGGAGGGTTTAAATCCATTTTTTGTTGATTTATCTAACAGATTCAGTGGGTTGTTAAATCTGATTGTGTTTCTTGCAACTTCCTTTAAGAACCTATTTGGACTTCCATTTTTTTTGTCACTTATTTGCAGCATTCAACAGTTTTCTTGTTGGTGCTTTTATCCAGCAAACCCAGTCCGGAAAATTTGTTCTGGGTGTAGCAATACAATGAATAAATAGTGAAAACCAACTGTAATTAATCGAAAATAAAGTGGAAGTCTTCTGTGGAGTAATCATTGCAACTGTCCTGTCCAACATGCACATTGCAAAAAAAGGAGAAGCAAGGTGATGGTACCCTACTTTCTTTGTCTAATGTCATGTAGGAAGCACAAAAACCAACACTTTAGAATACCTGCTGAACAGTCAAGTGCAGTCTCTGCCACTGTTTGTCTGAGGTCACCTCCACTGATGGAGCCCTCTGGCCTATCAGCAGCCTGTGATCTTCCGCATATTCAGCCCAACGTGGCTTGTTTGAAGCAGTGACACAGACATTCTACTACATAAAAACACTCTAAAATCGAGAAGAGCCACCGAAGGGAAAAGGTTGGGATCCACCATTGAATAGAAAGTAGTCTGAGGAAAGAGTGTCTGAAATGGACATTTTCGGTCTTCTGCCTGTATGTAACACTTGTAAGTATGTAACACCCTAAAGCACTTTCTCTCAGTTCATTCCAGAAACATGATGAGTACAAACACAAACAGACATGATCAAACTCTAATACTGCTGGAAGAGACGACAAGTCCGAAGGTTTTTTGAAACTTCATCTGAAAAAGAAATCTCAAACACAAAATAACAAAACATACAAGAAGATATCAAAGACATTATGCTGTTTGAACAAGCAAGCTTGTAACTAATTTTACAAAAAAAGAAAAAGTAATGCAATGTTATGGTTCACTGAGCTGGATGTATCTGCAATGTCTATTCTCTGACTTCCCAAGCGGTATCCATGTTTGCAATCAACCAGTTATTTCAACTTGACTTCCTGCCTGCTGACTTTGTAGAGGAAATGTTGGAGGGTAGATGACAATACTGCTGCCTCGAGGTCAAATGAAGAAACACATGCCAAAGGCAACATGATTTCTTTCATCAAAGCTGAACCAAAAACATGTGCCTGGGGGCACAAGTGCTAAGCAGTATGTATTGACAGATGGAACACAGGAGTACAATCAGACCATTTTTCTTCCAACCTGCCGTATAAATCTGTTTTATTCATGCTAAACTTTAGGCTGTCGTGTCTCAATAGGTAGACTCTCCATGTATGAAATTATCCTTGAGCCAGATAGTTGAACACCACACAGTCCCCTGTGGTGCATGCGTGTGTGTGTGTAGTTGTCCGTGTGTGTGAGTGCCTGGCATGGTTGACACTGGTTATGTGAGTGTGGGAAGGGGTGAACATGGTTTGCTGTGTGAAGTGTTGAATGCTGTGGAAAAAAAGTGATATAGAAGTGGAGACAACCATGGGATTGGGTGACTGTATGGGGCCCGTGTGCTAAAAATGAGTTGGACACACCTATTGTGATCTGTACAATGATGTGTGAAGAGGAGCTAAAACCACATTATCAGCTTTACGCGGATACAAATCCCATGCTAATGTAACTGTTTTTCCTCAATAAGGCGCAAAATGAGGTGAATAGACATCGGTGGCTAAAGAGCACAAACCAAACTGTGTAAAAGGTCAGCCACAAGTCCAACTTTAAGTCTTGACAATAGCAGCGTGAAGTGGCCATCTGCGCACTTGCTCCACTCTGGCACATGGCTGCTGCTGGCCCAACACTGCAAAGATGAAGGGATCGTAAGAGTGGAAAACAACTGTTGCCCATGGCGCTGTTCTCCTCAGAGCAAAGTTAGTCATGTCATGTGGCGGGAATAAACAAAGAACAGAAGATCACGCAGGAAGTCAGAGGGCAGCAGGCCAGGCCAGCTCTGGCTCATTCAGGGGCACAGCTATTGTCATCCACCACCACATAAACCTACCTTACCGGACACCCCAACATCACTTTGTGTTTAATTAGCTAATGTAATGTGCGCAGAAATAGAGCATCCTTGGACCAAACAAATAAATACACACAAAAAACAACATCCAAACTGAAAGTTAAAAGTAGCTGAAAAATGCAAATTTACATTCTCATCCATATAATTATGTCTTTGTTGCTTTTTGAAGATTTAATCAACATGAACTGCCTCTGGGACTGAAATTGATGGTGAAACTTGAATTGCTGAGTTGATCTGGGTTCTTAGATGAATAGCAATGCAGCGGAGATTTATTGTGGGCTAAAACTGACATACTGACCCAACACAAACTTGAATGCCACACTTTTTTACACCCAGTGTATCTAAAATTGGTCGGTGTTCACACTCCTGTAAGCCTGAACACTATGTCCTGTGGTCAAGTGACTAACTGGTTCTTCTTTATCGAGCTGCAGAGCTCCATATTGTCAGTATATGGATGGTGCCAAAATGATCACGGTAACTTTCTGCACCTGTCTCTTTTACTTCTCAGTTCAAACTATTTAAATTCACACTCTGAATAAATAACTGCCTCTTACAATGTTTCAGCTTTCTCTGGTAATTTTGCTTGGCGAGGGGGTGTCCGTTGACTTTCTTTGAGGCAATTTGGGGTGGAAAAAAGGTGGTGGTGCTCCTGTTTAGTAGCATGATAAAAAGGATGAAAAGAAGTCAGTCTTCATACAGTTTCACCTGAAAGCAAGTGGAACCCAGGCCAATGATAACGCGGCGCCATGACTCTCTAGAGACGTGAACGGCACGTTGCATAATAGCTGCACAGGATTTTATGCACTCGATCATGCTTTTGGATAAAAATGTCTGACCTGGTTTGGAGTGCATCCTTGTGTATCTGTTTGTGTCTCTCCTGGTGTGTGCGCGTGTGTGTGTGTGCATGTGTGTGTGTAGTGCCATGTCACAACATGTCAAGCTAAAAACGTGCAATTTCCAACTGTGCATGAAAGATTTTGATCCTAAGACACTCCGAAAAGCTTGTCCCAACCAAGCTGTTTTCCTGCGCTGTGTTTCAGGGGAAAAAGGACTGTGCCGCGCTCAGTGCGGCTTTGTCTGTATGTCTGCATCCGCACCGCCGCCTGATCTCTCACCGATTTCCGCTGATGAAAGGCTTGACAGCATTCAGCGCGTGGCTCACATTGATTTTTTTAGCCGTAGGACCTACATTTTTCCATTTCGTATTAAATGACCCAATACCTTCCAAAAGTGGAAATGAAGATAGTTTGAAGGGAATTTTAAGAAATAAATAGCTACTTTCTGTCTGTGTTTTTTTTTTTTTTTTGGTTGGTTTTTTGGCGGTTGTCGGCATTTGGTAGAAGCTGGAGGCCTGTCTGTGTGACACTGCAGGAAACTAGACATCCTTCAAATAGCGAGGGAATTTGGTTTGGTAGATGAGTTCTTCGTCAAAAGAATACTGCTTGGGAATAAATATTATACTATTGGAAAGCCTGTTCGTTCCCCTTTTAAAAGGTGCCATATTTGTCAGGAATGTGCGTCTGCATGATAATGATCTGAGTATGCAAGCTACACCCAATAAAGCTTTGCCAAATCTCTGCAAAACAGACGATTTTGCTGTCGCTGTGAAGTCTTGTTGCCAACCAGGTGCCTGATCAGCAGCTGACTGGGAGCACCTGTGTGCATGTGCCCTGCTACGGTGGTCCATAGGTGTCTGCTCCAAGAACTTGCATGCCAAGGATGTACTTTATTTTGAAATAGTGTCTTAAAATACACTTAGTCTCACTAAATTCACTAAATGTATAGAGGGCGTGAGGAATGCCCAATACTTTTTTTTATTGCTGATCTGTCCAATTTGAAACATTTCTTATTTTTTGTCAAAAATAACTTGTTTATTTTTGTTTTATGTGTTGCTTTTGTGATAAGAAACAGGCAGTAAAATCAAGAATGTATTCGCAGTTGTTGTCTGAGAAGGGCCAAGCAGGTGTGTCCGGACTGGATTAGGAAAAAAAAATGTCGTTTGACGGAAAAAAGTCAGTGATGTTGAAGGAAGTTAGTTATGGGTTTAAAGTATTTTAAATCCATCAAGTGTCTGTCTGCTTCTCGAGTGTTTTGATGACAGTACATGATGATCACTTTTGAGCCCTTGTCAGATGCTCTGATGAAAATCCTGAGTCTCGACAAGTTCTGGGAGTACTTCTTCATTTTAACTGGGTCAAAGAAGGGAGGATGTCTGAGTTGACTTCTAACAGTCTAATGTACATTCCTCTAAAGTAAATTACGTGTGGTTTAATAGGATCTGCAATGCATGTGGTACCCATTTAGCTAGGTATTTGAGGAGGACCTCAGGTTGTTTGTTTGCGAAAGACTAATTCTGGATTGCACATTATTTTTCATTTGTAAAATGAAGAATCATTTTTATTGTGATAGTCGTTGATACTTGGTTCCAAGTTGGTTCCCAATCAAGAACAACATCTTCGCATTTTACCCAGCCTGTTTTATTGCTCACTTCATCCAGCCACAGAGCAGGGGCGACCACATCTTAAGGGGGTGCACGAGGACCAACCCTGCATTAAGGGCCTTATTCAAGTCTGCATCACATACTGCAAAGTCACTACTTCACCCAAGCTGCAAAAGGTTGCACGTTAGACCCAGTTCAGTTTAAAAAAACAACTTCTAAATCCTGTTTAATAATCTCACGCCTCAACTGTTCTCAGTTCTCTCGGGCAGATTCAGTACTAGAAAGGGCTTAATAGAGGGTACTGTCACCTAATGGAAAACCCTTAAAAAAACCTGAAGAGGCCCTTTGTTCTGACCACAGTCATGAAAAATGTGTCATGGGCCAACACTTTTAAAGTTGGAAAAATCACCGGGAAAGGTATTTTCAATAGATTTCACCCTAAGTACAACTGGGACCTTTTTGTTGCAGTCGTGTTTGGAATCACACGTGTTTCATGAGTTTAGCTCTGTGAACATTATTTATCAGTGAAGGTTTGGAGTGCTTCAAAAAAACATACCCAACAGACGTTTTGCTGTGAGCTGTCAAAAAAACAAAAAAAACAAGATCTGAGTCTTCCACTCTGCGAAAATCTGCTGGAGTAGACAAAGCTTTAGCGTTTGCTCGAGGGCAATTTGACAGTAGCTGTTTAGAGAGGGAGAGGGTGTATTAAATATTCAGTCTAATGGACTTCACATTTCGAAGAAGGCAGGCATTAAAGTGCACACATAGAGGCAGACACACGGGCTGTTTGTCTGTAGCCTGCAGGGAGAAGGATGCGAGTGCAAGAGTGTGGGATAAGGGTGAGTTCTGGGCGAACGCGAACCTCTCTCGGCGAATTGCAAAGCGCCCTCCATTCGTCCCTTGCGGATGGAACAACAAGGTGAGATTGTGCTCAAAGCAACCAAAGCTGAGGAATACTTTGATCTGGAAAATGTGCAATACAAAGTACTGGATGGACAAAACAGAGGAGCAGATTTGGGAATCACAGTCACGGTAAAACATCTCTGACAGTAGGCGTATGTCTGAGTGGATCCAGCATTACAGACAGAACATTTGCAGCTGCAGGTCACCCTGAGGTCTGAGGTAACCAATTGTTATGATTAAAAACCTGAACAGTGGATATTGAAAGTATTGAATAAGTGGATGGACAAGAAATTCGTTCATGTCTCATGGGGCTCAGGTCAATCAGTCTTTTCATATATATGAGAACCTTCACCAAAATCTCTTCATTTTTCAGATTTCCAAATATTATGAAATCATGTTCGCTGTTTCTATCTTTGGTAAAAGTGGTCCTTAGTTTGAATAAATGGTGTTTCCAATCCATGCAGACCCAAGAGGAAATACTTTACCATGAGCCTCATGCAAATATAACTTTATTGTTTATGCTTTGTTTATGTTTACCTTCTTATTGGTGTTGACTTTATGCTTTGGAATAGGAGGTTTTTACAATCGTCACAAAAAGACCAAATTATTCCTGCTATGGGATGGATGATGCCTTATCTTTATTTTTTCAGGGAGACTAATGTTTGGCAGTGTTTGGTGTGTATATTTGGCCAGTCCCATAGGAAAGCTGTGTTGATCCTCTGTTGTTCAATCTCATCTCTTGAGATCAGTTTGAGCTTCTCATATTTGTATCATTCAATGATCTTTTGTTTCTGACTTACTTCTCCTAAGGGACCCTTAGCAGCAAGCTGTAAGCTGAAAAGAGAAAAGACGTCACTGAGACAAAGGAGATCGAGTTGCGATTAGTATTTGAGCAACACTTGAGAAGTGGGATAAAGAGAGGAGATCTCACAGTTGTCTGCCCCTGATCTCAAATATTTCTCGGTTATTAAGAAGCAGAGATGAGATTGAACAACAGATGAGCAACACAGCTTTTCTATGGGGTATCACCTGTCCCGGTCTCATTTTTTCCTTGGCAGAAAAGGACAAGCTGACAACCAGGCTCCCTGCTGGTAGCGCCACAGGTGGCTTTAGCAAAACAGCAAGGCAAAACCATGATCAAATTTTGTAAACATTCCCCACACGGCGGACTCGACCATTTTTGAGAGTGACAGGTATGATGGTAATCACACTCATAATATCCCCTCCATTTTCACAGGACAACGGCAGTCGCAT
>JAUESE010061011.1:2498-15497 GCA_032274725.1 Malacoctenus triangulatus
AATGTGATATCGTGTTGTTTTCCAGACAGTTTTGCTGCTCTGATGTTCTCGCAATGGTCCATCCAGATGTGTATAACATTTCACATGTGGTTCAGTCATAATTCCCAGTTCAGTTGCTTGTTTTTCAGTCTCCTGCTTGGTGCAAGAAGTAAAGTTAGATGTGAGAGTGTGAGTATGAGTATGCTTTCCATACCTTGGAGGCAGTTGGTGTTGCCTATGCAGCAGAGGGATAAAGAGTGTACACTACAGTTTCCTCCCATGAAGTCTTCACCAACTGTTAATCCGGTTAGTCACATCACTGAGCTTCAGTGTCCACAACACACCCAGAAATCCTCATCTCTTCCTTTGGCTGAAAGAGACAGAAAAAGAAAAGAGGAAGCTTACCTCACTTTGACTAGCTGCCACGCAGGATTTCACACTGCGCTGCCATCTTCCTCGTTCACTGTAATTAGCTTAAAGTTTGCCACCTCAACAGCTCCTGTGCTCTGTCATCCTTCATAAAACGAGTGTGTGACTCTGTGTTGGAGATCAAGCAATGCATGCCAACCAACTGTCAAGCCTTTTTTCCTCATGTTATATTCATCTTCTCGACTGTTCATCTTTTTCATGATCACATAATTTACACAACTCTTTCAAATTAAGAGCTCTAAGTCAAACAGTTTATTCAGAGATAATACCATGTTTATTTCTTCAGTCTGCTGCCACACCTCGTATGCATAGCACTGGAACTGCATTGAGCAGGTTCCACTGCATCCAGTACTCCTGTATGTACTGCCAATACGTGCATAGTGTGGCCCACATGATACACTGTTGCTGTGCAGGTAATGCGACTCGATGCGCAGAGATCGCATGCGTGCAAATAAAAGTTCCTGGTGGATTCGAGGTCCCCTGTATCTGACATTCTCTGTCCTACAAACTCTTAAACAGCTTCTTTAATGCTGATAACAAGGTAAGAGTTCATGTTTGTGAATTGACTCTTAAAATTGACACCCTTTGTGAAAGTTTCAAGTTGCATTGGGCCTTTGTTACAGTGAACACAGTCTCTGCCATTCCTGGTAAGAAGCACTTCCTTATATCCAGCAAGCACATGTATCTTTAACATTTATGTGGATAGCTATTAGGCAAGACTATTGTTTATTATTGTTCTACAGTTTCTGTATCTACAAAATCGTGGTTACTTTCCTCCTAATCTCTCTTTATTACTATCAGCTCTCTTGCTCTTACCACAAATTGTACTTTTCTTGGATACGCACAAGCTGAGCTGGGTTTTTTTAACCAGCTGAGATTTAGTTTTTCACTGGTAGTTATTTTGTGATTTTCTTTCCGGCCATCCACCGAGGAGACATGTGGGTGGAACACACACTGGACTCCCCCTCAGCATTATTGTCTTTTAGACTTAGCCAAACAACTTCTGATTCAACCCAGGTGGTTTCAGCTTTCTTCTGTTCGTACTGTTGACTGAGCCACTCGCACTTACTCGTCCTTTGCACCTCTTTATTTCAAACTGAGGATGAGCGGATGAGAGGATGAAAACTGAGCAATCTACTTTATGCTGAACATTGTGACAAGCATCCTGGGCCACACCTGGGTGCACCACACTGAGCACACTTGGAGGAGGTGAGCTCCTTCAAGCACAACGTTGCTGTCTCTTTTCTAGAAAATTGTCGCACTGTAAAGGCTCCTTGTAGACCTATGACGAGACGGTTGTAGTTTCCACAGGAGTATGTCACAGTCACAGAAAAACAGCAACAACTGCATTCAGTTAAACCACATAAAACTAAGCATTAAGGCCTCTTAAAATGTGACGTGCTGCAGTTGCTTTACTTTCGTGCCTCACTTTTCGAATCTGTAACTTTGTGATCGTGACAAGACAGTCATCACACACAGTTGTCAAGGGTAAGTGTTGTGCAATGGGACAGGCATAATCAGTATTAGAGGGACCAAAAATGTGGAGTATATAGAGATCCATTTACTGCAGTTTACATAATGTCCTCAGTTCCTCTGAAAATATACACAATGATAGTTCTTAATTCCGAACAAGCTGGAAATCAAGGACCAGTATCTCCCAAAACAAATGATAAGTGAGAATGTGCTTTGAGATTACCAATAGAAACTGAGATGAATGAGTCCAGACAGACTCCATGCCTCTGAAATGCAGATATGGTGTTTGATTGACTAATGTGTGATCGAGTGTTGCAAATCGTGTGAGCTCTGAGCTGCATGCCCATAGTGGTGATCCATGAGCCCAGCAGCAGTCATGTTTCAGCTCTGACCTGAACAACTTTGTAGTTACCATGGCATCATAAACATGTGCGGAATTTTTCTGCTGTGTAAAAACTTGACATGGCGTTGACATTAAAACTTTTCTATTTCCTTGTCATCATTCCCTCACTTTCCAGTGAGCACACTGTTTGAAGCAGAGATTTACACTGTGTTGCTACTCTGTCTGATGTTCAGACTATTTTACTTCGACAATGTCAGCAGTCAGCTTCTGTGGGGCCTGAGGCAGAAGCCTTCATGTGCTTGTCTAATGTTTCATGTTTAATCATATGTGACAGCATGCCTGTGCACAGGCCACATGGTGCCCAAATCAAATTACAGTGTTCTTTTGATACGTTTGCTAAGAGTGCGAACATTCTTTCTTCCTTGTTTGCATGGTTTAAAATACTGGTTGTACATGTGGAATAAGAAAACACAACTCTGCCAAAAAACACATTATATGGTCCTGTGTGTCCTCCCAGATGTCTATGTGGTGCCTTAAAAATTGGCTGAAGGGTGGACTCACCAGTTGAGCGCCCTCTACTAGTGACCCTGCCTGCCCCAAGATACTCAGTAAGGTACGCATTAAAACTGTGTGCCAGGAGAAGTGGAGGCCATAGTTTTCAGTTTGTGCCTCAAGTGGAGGAGTACCTTTGAGTGTTTGGGAGTAAGAAGAGGATGAAGAGAGAGTGACCGACAACAGATCGGTGCAAGCAGCAGTGATGCGATTGATGTACCGGTCTGTTGTAGGGAATAAGGAGTGAGCAAAAAGCAAAGGCCTCAATGAACCAGTCAGTCTAACTTATCTGAGCAGTCCAATCCTCTGGCCCCCTGTGTGAGCTTCAATCATTGGAAAAGCATTGGAAACAAGCTTTTTTGCAACTCGTCATTTTTTGTGCTGGACATCAATCATGATCAATAAATGAATAAATCTAATAATGACAATGATCAATAAACCTAAATGACATCTTCAGTTATGTTCAACTTCATTTTTGGTGCTGTCAATCAGTTACAAAGTTGAATTTATTCAATCACACAGTCATAATCAGTGATTGGGTGTGATTTTTGTGTAATGAATGCTTAATGAAAAGAGAGCAGCTGAAGCAGTTGCTGTAGTTAGACATTTACGCGTCATTTCAAACAAACACAATGCAGAATAGTTTGTCGTCTTTGTTCCAGACAAATGACGTGTCCTCATTGTTGAGTCATGTTGTCATGTCATGTCACAAGATCTAAGAGATTCTTTAACCCCTTAATGTGCACAGTCACCCTCATCAAACCTACAGATAACCACCCAGGCTGCGCTTCAAATAAGTCACAAGATACATTTTATTTAAAAAATTAACAAGTTTAAATCTTCTTTAATAGAATAAGTTGAAGCATAAAAATAGACTACCTTTTGTCATAAAATAATGCTTTTGTTCTCTTAAACATATCCAGCTCCATTAAATGCAGTGCAGCACTGACAGCTGATTTCAGTCATGCTCATCACTTCCCCTTCCTGAGTAAGTGTGTGTCTCTTTGCTCCTCATCTTTTCAATATCACTTTAATGAATTAGAGGGTAATTGCTTCCACCACCTCCCTCTGCTGCCTTCATCCTCCCGTGCCTTCTATTCTCCCCTGACTTTTGGTAGCAGCTGTTGGAAATATATTTAGATAAAAAATTCACTGAATGTCGTGCAGCGACAGCATGAAACTGGAGCAACAGCATGAAACTGCAGGAATGGAGGTACTTCAGGTTTTGAGGTTGGTGACAGATTCTTGTCAGACTGATGGCTCCTGTAATGAAGGAATAATAAAGTTAATTAGGTAAACATATTGTCCAGTTGTTGAACTGTGTTTTTCATGGTATTCCAAGTAAGTTTCCTTTTAGCCTAGTATCTATATGATTGTTATTACAACATTTACAGGGGCAAATAGAAAACTCACAGAAAGAGGACAAACCAAAAACACTGGAGTTAAGAGGCCTAACCAAAAGACACACAGCAGGACACGGAAAGGCTGGACCAAGCCCATGGTGGGCCTTTGCACTCAACGCTTCCCCTCTGAATAAACACATGCAGCATGATCAGTCTGATGAAAAAGAACTGAAAACAGGAGGCCAGACCTCCTTCCTCAATAAAAACCACAACCACTTCGTCCAGGCTGGCAAGGCTGTTTGACAGCGCTCAGAGAAAGCAGGGAGAAGGTGGAGCCACGTCAAGGTGAAGACACATGAAGTCAGCTACAAAAGGACTCCACACTGTGGTTCTTCAGCCATCGCTTTTAAAGCTGCCACCTTTTTGCTGGACCGATCCACTGCCTAGCTGCTGACTCCAGTTCACCTATTGAATGAGAGTCACACCAGGTCCAAAACACACCACCCAGGTAGGGAGACAGACACCAAAACCCTGCCCAAAGACTGGTTAGCGACACAACACAGATGAACAAGCGGCGAGACACAAACTGAACCCACACATACTGAAAGCATCAGTGCAACTAATCATTACACAGGCACAGGAGGAAAACAACAGGCTGGGGATGAGCGATCACACATAGGAATGAAAGTAAAGGAGCCTGCAACCAGAGAGAGAAAGAGACTTTCAAAATAAAACAGGAAAGAGACATGCGTGCGCAGACATTTTTGAAGGCAGGTTCTCAGTGAAAAAACGCACATTGTTCTGCTGCTGATTAGAGCAACGTGGGATTAAAAAACAAAGCATTAAAGACACTATCAATTTAAAGTTTTAATATTAGCCTGTTGAGATAAATACAAGATTACTGCAAGTGTTGCAAACTTGAAGAATCGTATGGTTGTTACAAAAACAACACATTCACAACCCTCCTGTTGTCCTTCGGGTCAAATTGACCCGTGCCAGATTTTCAAGGTCTAGAAATCACAATTAAAAGTATTTTTCAGTATAAATTTCTTCTGCTTGCCTTAGTTAGTGTAGTCAACCTATCATTTGAAAACTGTTCCTCTAACATATTTGCAAACCCCCCCTACATGTTTTTATCACATAGATAGTGTTTGGGTCAGTTTGACCCACCAGTCACACATGGATGTAAAATGGCGTCAGATATGGTTTACGGTTTCTTTATTTGCAACTGTCAGACATGTTTCAACTTCATTACACACACACAGACATAGACACAGAGACATACACAAACACACACGGATACAATACAAAATACAAACACACACAAATCTCCAATGCTTGTTTGTATATCTTTGGTTTCTGACAACTTTTGGATGATTAAACATGGACCGGGTCAAAATAATCCAGGAAAAGCATTGCTGCCATTGTTGCCTAAGACAACAGGAGGGCTAATATAGCTTCATACTTTATTTAGTGCCATCAAACCCCTTTGTATTGTAAAATAATATATGGACTGTTTTTTCATCAGTGAGTTGAGTAGGTACAGCAACTGAATGTCTGAGCTGACCAAAACAAACATGATAATTTTTTTTCTTTCTGTTCCTGTCCCTGCTTAAAGCAGCACAACATCTCTCACGTTTCCAGGCTCAGAGTGTGAATGTGTTCATGGCTGACAACTCCTACTACCACATCTTCCTCTCGGAGAGCATTGGCCTTTCAGGGTTTCCCTGTTTCCCTTCACTTTTTCCTCCTGCACTGCCTTTTAATCATTCATGCTGCTTTCAGGGTCCAGCGTGGAGCTTTGCTTGCTGCACAGCTTGGCACCAGTCCTGAAAAGATTAAGAAAATCTTCTGTCAGAAAAAATGCTGAGTCAGACGTGTCCTATTTTATCAGCACTGCCAGCCAAGTGCTTTTTCCAGGGAATGTACAACAGCAATTAGTGCTGTGCAAAACCAACACTTTGTTGGAGCTTCCAATGGAACTGCATGGCATGTTGGGTAGGATGGTACAGGTGGGGCAGTGACTTCTGGAGACACGCTCCTGTATTTGGCATTTTAATCATTCAGCTCATCTTGCAGTTTCCCTCCTCATACTCTCTTGGCGATGTGTGACCTTGACTGAAAGAAATCCAGTCATCCTTGGTTTTGTCACTTAATTCAGCAGGTTTGATATAGAGCTGGATGAGATATTCTTGTCCACACGAGTGGGTTTCACAGTGTCTTTATGTGTTTATTAGAGCTTACACATTCAGTCCTCACATAGAATGAAGGAAATGCTTTCTTAAAACAGGTGAGAAAAGATTAATCCTAAAAATCACCTGACTTTGGAATAAGGCTATTGAGAGACACCCAGAGCAACATGGTCAGATTTGGTTAACCTGACATGTTGTGTACACAATTGAGTGCATTTGTGCACATGTTGGAATCAGAGCAGGGAAACAGGAAGTTTCTGGCAACCAAACAAGACTGAGAAATAAACTTTCCAGTAGGAATATATATCTCAGACATTTACTAAGCAAAAGAAACACAATTATTAACTCAACATTAAACCCTGAAGCCCCGGGACACAATAAACAGACTGGGAGTCGTCTGCCCTCCCAAAGACATTGGTGGTTATTTTAAAACAGGTAGTGCAAGAAGGAATAGCACACAACAGGGTGAAGGTTAAGGTGTGATTTGGACATAGCAAAAAGCACCCTGTGTTTACAGAATACATGATGAGATGATGGTGAGAGAAATGGTTGAGAAACCTCAGATTGTCTCTTTACAGATGCAATGTTGTATTGCAAGGTGTAGTTTTAAAACGCGATGCTGGGTTTCCTAATACAAAGTGAAATTTCAAGTGGCCACCCACTGAGCTCCAATGAAGCAGTGGTTCTCAGCAGCCAACATAACATGAGTGTCACAGGGTGTACAGAAAAGAGTCACAAGTTCATGGCCAAAGCATTTTTAAGTTTGCATTCATCAAGACAAACAGGACGACTTTGAGGCAACAGATTTACGGGACTGTGCCAGTTGCCAGTTTGTTGCAATGGCCACCATATGAATGTTCACACTTTCAAATTTCACCAAACATCTTTACAAAATAAGGTTGAAGCATGAAATGCAACAACATTCAATTAAAATTCATACATTCCATTTATATCACTGTGACCATTATTTTTGTATTTATCTGTACTTTGAGGGGTGGTATTTCTGCATATATCACTCTACATCATAGGCAGGCAACTGGCAGCCTGCAGCTTCACTTGATGTAGCATTCAAATTAATTTCCAATCAATATTTCATATTCGATTATTGGCTTCACTGTTTTGGAAGCAGCAGACTGTGTGAACCAAAGGTGTAATCTTGCTTTTAACCACTGGAGGCGCAAGAGGCCAAGAGGCAGAGTTTGTGCAGGAGGACACTTTCATCCTCTACTTTGATGTTTTTCATGCTTGTGACTCTTTGCAACATGATTTTATGATCTCCACCATAAATTTAGTGACACTTCTCTAAGATTGTCTTTGAGGTGTGGAGTGAGACAGGGCTGTCTCCTCTCAGTTGCCCTCCACCTGCTTGGCTGTCCAACTGTAGCTTTAATCTGCATCCTGAAGCTGGTTGTCCGAAAGCCCTGGTCAACACCAACAGACAAATCCTCATCAGTCAGCTGGCAGATGAAGCAGCTCTGTTTCTCAAGGTTGATTCACAATTTTTAGTGGCAATCAGCACTCTGGCCTTTCTACACAGCCACTTGGCTCCGTTGTTCTTGTGAGCCAGTTTTCTAAAGATGATGGTTTACTGTATCTATTCAGGGTTCCTCATGAAGTTAAACATCCCAGTAAGACCTAAAGACCTTTCAGCTGTGTGTGAGGCCTCCTTCTGGCCTGTGCATGTTATTCTGGAGCTACGGAAGCCCTGTTTCTTGTTGTTTGCTCCTGGTTTGTACTCTATCACTTTCATCAGCTCCTGTACTTAATGCAGGAAAAGAGAAGGAATGAAAAAGTGTCCATTGTGTAACACAAAGCCTGTTGGACACCTAACGGTAAAAATGTTTTACAGCTCTGGACACTGAGCAGTACACATTGAGTACATATTTCTTTCCCCTGCACTTGATAATGTTCTGTTTAAATGGACCATTCAAATTTTTTGTTAATTTGATTGACTGAATTTTTTTAATTCAATATCCCCAATAGAAAACTGTTGTTTTCTAAAACTGTAATTTTTTTCACAGTAAATGCTCATGAAAGATTAGGCCTACAACAAAAATCCATTACTGTGTTATAAGGCAATAGAGTTTCTATCTTGTAAAATTCAACAGTTCAGTATCATCATGTAAATATGGTACATCTTTACGATAAAGTAAAACTGTGTTCTGCTGCTGTGTTCATCCCTTTTACCCCCACTTTTGCCCTCCCTATTGCTTTTTGGCATAATTAGATGTTCCCACTTTGTTGTTTCTGCCCCTGTGGCAGTTGACAAGTGGTAATAAAATGGAGCTAGAGGTCTTCCTCTTTCCCAGTGAGCTGCTGCTGCAGGCAGTCACTATTAAGGATTCATATGCTTGCAACAGCAAATCACAGGCTCAGTCACTCTCCTCAGGCAACAAGCACCGGCAGCATCACAGCCGCTCCGATCCCCAAACACACAACTGGACATGGTTCCATTTAGATGTGCCACAATTCATAACCGTCACTCTGATCACTGAGGGCTGACACGCTGGGACAGCTTTGATCTTCTACTCGTGCCGTGGAGGTTCGTGCAGACGATCAAATAGACTGTTTGGTTCCTGCTTTGGGAATCTCTCTCTGCTCCTCCAAGTGCTCATCTCGAACACACTGTATTATCTTTGGTAAGGCCGCAAATGGCCAAACATGTGAGCAGATGCTAGCTACCAATAAGGACTCATAGTAAACCAAACTACAGAGAAAAAAAACATGATTTATTGTTACATCTTATTCAGATGAGGAAGCTCCTGGTTTTGTGATAACGTTCCATCAATAGCATTTAGACTCTAATCTTTCGGAAATGTGCCAGTTTATTTTAAAGCAAAAATGACATGTGATCTGAATCATTTGTTGACTTATCGGTGAGCCCAGAAAAAAGTATATGTCAAGCGTGTATGTCAAGCTTTTCAGTTTTTAAAGGCTCAAAAACGAATGATTCATGGTTTGATTGCCAGCCAAATAAGAACACTAACAAGAGTAACCAGAGATTTTTCTTTAGCTGAACATCAAGGTCACAATAAAGAGCCTTGTAAATACCCCAGACTGCAATTGACCTGGAGAAGCTGTTTGCCTTTCAACCCTTTATTTCCACTGTCCATGTGGCCAAATGTTTCACTTTGGGCTTAAGACCATGTTGCCGTTAATGGTGTAAAATGTAGGGCCTGGCCCATTCAAATTCCTGTTTGTGTGTGCAGATCGGTGCGGTGAGCACACATAAACACTTTGTGCCTTCAGTCTGAGTGGGATCTACCAAAAAAAGTGCAAGCAACAGTGTGCACAAACATTAGTATTTAAACGAGCATTTACCAGGTACTTTGAGCACTCATTTGTCACAGAAAGACTCAATTAAAACATGATGTGGTGGAGTCAACAGATGCAGGCAGGAGTGTTGCAGTAAACACAGGAAAAAGAAACATGATGGGAGCTGATTGCTACTGTTTGTGCTTTTCCAACTGTCTGAATTCATGCTTGTGTTGCACGTCGCTTTGGACAAAAGCATCTGCTAAATGAAACTGTAGAACTGTAGAATTGTCAGCTACAACATGGGAAAGATGTCAAGGGGATCAAGGAGGAGGAGATGACAAAGCCAAACCACAGGACGACTGTAAAAGTGAAACTACTGTGTGATCAAATCAAACAGGTCAGGGCCCAGCTGTTCAAACACCACAGTCTAACAACAGCTCAGCAGTAACAGGATGGTCCATTCTTTTTTTACAATAACTCACTGATGATGGCTATAATCAACCATATTCAAATTCATGGAGTCATCAAATCAGGTGCAGAACAGTCAACGTGCCTGCACCTGATTGGATAACTGCATCGACCAGACAGCTGTCTGTGCAGTTGCTGAATCTCTTTTAGTTTAGGTTCTCGTCCAGCTGGTTTCAAAGTTTTACGAAAGGTTGTTTTTTAAGACACTTGGAGGTCGTCCTGTATTTGAGTCACGTCAATGGCACTATCATTAGGTTTTAGTTGTTAGGTCATCGTTGGTCCATGGCATGCTCCATAGATAAAGGATGAAGGATGATGCATTTGAAATGCATCGTGGCTGAGGAGACGATCAGGATGCTGGTGAAAATATTGGACCCACACGGTGTGACTGAGGTGCCTGAATCACCTGCAGCAGCGTATTTTCTGGTATCCAGGCCCAAACATACTGTGGCATGTGGACTCCTCTGATAAACTCAAACCGTACAGGCACACATCAGTGGGGCAGTAGGTGGGTTTATCTGTTCTTTCAGAATAGACTAATGAATACCTTTAAAGGAGACCATATCAGTGTAATAAGACAGTGTTGGACACTTGCTGCCTTGCAACAGTAAAAAACAGACTTAACCCACAGATCTCTGCAGAGGAATCCATCAGGCTCTACATGTGCTTGAATGTGCTTACATGCAAGCTCCAATTTAGTGATTACCACCTACTCTACTATATCAAATTACAATTCATGAGGAGAAAATTACACATTGAAATAAGAGCTGGCAGTGTATGAGCTGCATTCGAAATACGCCGTCACATTACATGCTGTGGAAAATGTTGGAACTGGAAAATACAACTTTAGTATTTAACATTCACGTGTGCTCATCCTGACTTATAACAAGTATCTAAATCAAAGCACTAAACTGTTGATGTTTTTTTGATTTCTGATAGAAAAGATTTCATAAATAAAAGAAAATCTTTCTGCGCCACTGAACTCGCCGCATCTTCTGGAAAAATGGCTTAAGTTTTGTTTCTTGAGACACTGAGAATGAAATGAAATGCTGCATTAATTACACAGAACTGACTTAGTTGTATTTTGTCTGAACATTCTAACCCACCATAGTTGTCACACCTACTGTAGTATTCAGTGGTATGCTTTGGCAAGCTGAACAAAAGAGCATTTTCAGCACCTACCATAAATTCCGTACAAAAAGCCACGACTTTTTTCCCACACGCTGCGCGATGCGGCCTATACGATGGTGCGGCTAATGTATGTATTTTTTTTTTCTTTTCATGACATTTTGCCTGGGAATGGCAGACCAATCAAATTCTCTAATGTAGTTCAGAGGTCCAATGAAATTGCGCAATGCATCAAGCGCACTTTCATGCACCAATTACGTGAAGGTGGGTGGTTGGGGATTTTTTTTTTTAACAGAAAAAAAAGCATTGCTCGTTAAGGACAGCATGGGGGTCAAACAACAGATTGAGTGGAAGCTGCCATGAAGAGTAGGCGACAAACTCAATTCCAGCTGTTTTTCCTGGGGATACCACGAAGTGTCTGCAGCCACTGGACATCAGCCTGAACCAGAAATTTAAAGGGGCACTGCGCATCGAGTGGGAGGCTTGGATGATGAGCAGCGAGAAATCACGTCTGCCGGTGGATTATAAATGCATGGAGCCGTGTCAAAATATCCACCATAACCAGTGGATTTGAAAGGACAGACAGCTGCGTGATGAAGAGGACCGCGAGTTCGGACACTGAAGAAGGAGCATTTATGGTTTCAGTGTGCAGGAGGAAGATGAAGAAAGCGATCCGTATCTGTTTTTTAGTAGGTTGCAGTATATATTTATATTTTACGAGTCTTTAGGAGATATTGGAATGCTGTGCACTGTTTAGTAAAAAATATGTATGCCACAGAGTTTTTCTTACGATAGCTATGTATATTTAAAAGTAGCCATGTTACAGTTACTGTTTGAAATAAAGCATCTGTAATATGTATTCATAATGCAACAATGTGGATTAAATTAAAAGTTTTAAAACACCTAATGTGCAATATGTTTCTGTGTGAATATTTCATACAATGTGGGATACCTGCGGCTTAAAATCCAGTGTGGCCTGTATATGTACAAAATTAGTTTTTTCCCTAAAATTAGAGAGTGTAGCTTTTAATCCAGTGCAGCCTGTAGCCTGGAATTTACAGTAGTTATTAGCAGCAGTTTTGAATGCTTTACTGTCGTTGCCAACCAGGGCAGTGTTCATGTTCTGACCACCTGAGATCTCACTGTGAGCTTCTGAGATGTAGAATGGAGTGATAAAACAACTGAATTTCTTCTTTTTTGTTCATCAAAAAGATTTTTGTTGTGAAGAAGTTTGTTGCTGTCTTTGCAGTTAATTTACAGGTAATCTCTCTATGGGACACAGTATTCCTGTGGTGGGCTTGGGTGGCACCATAGCACGACAACACATGTAGTGGAAAGAAGCCGTCTCTATTAAGGACCAGAAGTAAGAGGAAATGGACTCAATACAAACGGAGGTCAGAGCTCGCTGGAGTTGACCAGCAGGTTGGACTCTGCAATGAGGTTGGAGAGCAAATGGCATGAGTGGCAAAGGACAAGCAGGGTTTGACAAGAGAGCAGACAGAGGAGCAGACAGATGAGATCCAACATCCAAAAACACCTCTGAGGAGCAGCTGAGCTTGACGGTCAGATGGAAAGAGGTCAGCAAAGTAATCGATTAAATATGCGTGAAAGCAAAACTGACAGTCTGTTCCAGGTCAGGTGCATCGAAAGGGAGCTCTACTGGGAGGGGTTGGTCCTGTCTTTGTTTGCTAACTGTCCTGTTTGTTCCAGCAGAGATGCTGTAGAAAGGCTCCCGCAGTGCAACCAGCAATCAGCTAAAGTTTTGAGCAGAATGTAACAATGTGCACAGCATGAGCGGGGGGGGGGGGGGGGGGGGGGGGGGGGGGGGGGGGGG
>JAUESE010061071.1:6922-18545 GCA_032274725.1 Malacoctenus triangulatus
CCCCCCACACACACACACACACACACTTCTGTGGAAGTGTCACGGCCAGTAATCAGAGGATGAACTGGAGGAGAATTACAAACGACTGTATCACCGGCGGATGCGACGGTGTCGGCTCTTGAAGGATGATCCGCGCCCCGGCCGTCTGTCACGCCGGGAGGAGATCGGATTTATCAGCCGCCACTCGGCCAGAGCCGCGATAACCAGGGGAGGGGGTGCAGTTATTGATTGTGCCCCCCCCCCCACACCCCAAAAAAATCAAACTGAATTAATTTACAGCACCGATCGGCCGGTTCGATGAGCGTCTCCTCGGTAACGTGATGATAATCAACAGGAGTCAGGTTCAATTATCTGTTACAGAGGATTTTTATCCATTTTTTTTTTTTAAAGTTCCTGAATCCAAACATGCCGGCTGGTTCTAACCATAGATACGTATATAAAGGCTAGGTTGTGCAAGCGGGGTTCTTCGGCGTAGCTACACGGCGGCCATCTTACTACAGGCAACCACTCTGACGTGCTCTGTGTTAACTGTTGGAAGGTAAGTGATCAGCTTAACTAAAACACTCCTAACTTGCCGAAATACCTACGTATTTACAAACGGATTGGCTTATTACAAACCTTATGAACATTGCCATGCTACATGACGCTTGGACGTGTTGAAATAGCCGCTTTTGCCTTTTGATAAACAAAATTTTAACTATTTGTTTGGCTTCCACAAGAACAATGATGATCTTATGACAACCTCATTTTTGTCTGCATGACTGTCATTTTTCAATGTTGTATTTTTTAACTGGTCTCTGTTAAAAGAAGGCTATGGACCTTGTGCAATAGAAAGTTGACCCATTTATATTACTGGGAGAGGTAGAGTTGCTTTTTCATTAAAGATTCAAACCATTTGAAAATCGGTTGAAAATTGAGCCAGATATGGTTATTAAAACAGAACATGCTCATTGACTTCAATGTTATTCAAGGGGCCAGCTGTCTGAAGTAAGATGGCCGCCGTGTAGCTACGTCGCTCTCCATTGGTAACAGCCTGCGTAAGCAATGTAGCCTTTATATATGATATCTATGGTTCTAACCTTAAAGCCCCCATTCCCGACCTAAGGTGAAGCATGTTGTCGTCTCACCAACCACCCACTTGGGTTCTCACCACACTAGACCCAGCATCTACTGTGTGGAACTTGGCTCACCAGGCCAAATGTTAAATCTGGAGACCCACACTATCAACCACACCAATTCTGGTCCTGCTTCCTGTGTATCGATAGAGTTTTTACCCCACCATCCCGACCCCACCCCGAACGATTTGAATCCCACGAGAGACTTTGGCGCTCTATAACGAGACAGAACCAATCGCCCGATGACCTTCCTCCGTCGCTGTGCTTTTTTTGCATCACGGCGAGAACACGGGGGTCAGGCAAGTTCTGTTACATAACACAGTGAAGTGGGGCTTTTATTTTGTAACACTGTTCACAATGTGTCTCATTTTCACACGAAGGTCAAGCACCTTCAAAATCGCGTCAGTCCTGGTTCCGGCAAAAAGAGAACCGTGGTTCCTGTGAAAACCACTTGACTGGTTTTGCTCAAAGAGGACAGCTGGAGATCTGGGAGGATTCTTGTTATCTGCCCATATTCAAATAAAGGAGGTCAACGGCGCTCGATCCAAAAATGTCCATAAAAGTCCACAAAAACTTGTCAATGTTCCTCCATGCTGCTCATCCAATGTAATCCAAGTGTCCTGAGTGGGTAGCGTCCATAATTTACTGGACACCAAATAATTTAGAATGTTTTTAGAGCCTAAACAGTAGAAGACAGGACTTGCTGAATGCGTGTGCCTGCGAGTTCACAACACCGCGGCAGAACAAACCAGGTGAGAGTTTGCATTCAGAGTCTGTATTATCGGCAGAACATTGTTTGGGTGTACTATCCCTTTAAACTGCCTCAATAACCCTTCCAAACATTGTTTATGTCGGAGTTGACAGTTTAATTCATATTACGGACTTACGTTTCAAAATCATCCACATTTACCAAACTCTCTTCGACAAGCTTAAAGTTTTCTTTTGTTTCAATTGCATCGCCAGGGGTGGGGCTTGTGGACAGGCAAGGAATTTTTTGCTTGGAGCCCCAAAAGAGCCTTGCCGCGCCACTGTGTATCGCTGCCACCTGCTGTTCGGCTGAAAAGTTAAGCTACCGAAAGTGCAGCTTTGCGACAAAAGTTTGTCACAATTTGAACTCAGTTCTTGGGTTGTCTCAATGGATCACAGTGAAGCCAAACACTTGTCAGTAACCTTTCAAAAGAAAAACACTGGTTAGCTTCCGAAGGGAACTTTTGGTGGTTTTTCTCTGGAGGATAACCACTCAGGCCCCTCAATGGGGGTCGGGACCACTGGACGCAAAATCGGACCCTGTCTCAATTCAAACTTTAACTCCGCTCCAGTTTATTCAAATCGCTTCAATGACAAAATTTAAGATTATCGCAAGAGTTCCTGCAGAACTGGGCCATTTTTGAAAGCTCCCAAACACGTCTTCCTTCCGGTGTCGTCACCCCTTATTAACAACAGAGAATTTGGGGGGCTTTTAGAGCTTACGGAACGAGTCCCAGATGCTTTCAGTAGTCACTTATAAATTTAATCAAGTCAGCCGGGTATCATCCATCATATCGAAATCAAATAGCACTGACCTGCGAGGCCCTGGGTTCTAATCTCAAGCCAGAGTGATGGATTCCTTTAAAATAATTAGGCGGCAGACAGAACGCAGCCCCCAACCGATCGGCGCGGGAGCTAACTAACTGTGTTGTTGCCTGCAATTTATTTATTTTTTCCCCCTCACTATTTATATCTACAGACGCGCCATTTCAGTCAGACGAGCAAAAAAAAAAAAAAAGCGTCGCTCCGGGCTAGCTTCATAGCGATCTCCAGCTACTTCTCCCGGTCTGTCATCTTTTTGTTGTTGTGTTGATTCGCGGGATTGGAAGCATCGTCGGGGGCTCGTCCTCCCTTTCCTGCGCCATTTCCCCCACGATTCCAGGAGGGAGTGAGGGGGAAATAAAAAGGGGAGAAGATATAAACAGACAACTTTCTGGTTGTGTCATTGCTTTATAAGGAAATCGGAGCTCCGGCAAAAAGACACGTAGTTCCCGCTCTTTTTCACCAGCCTCGAAACCGAATGGTTTTAGCCCCGAGCACGCTCGACGGGACTCAAACTCGTCATTTCCCCTGCTTTCTCTCTCGCTGTCCCCCCAATTAGACCTGAAATCTGTAGGCTCACTTCATCGCCGTGGTTACAAGGTTTTCTCTCAGTCCTCCCCCTGACATCTCTTTCACGCTAACAAGACAAAACCCTGTTAACACGGGGGAGCCTCCAATTATTCCGAAACGTGGCAGCTAACAATGCTGACTTTTTTCTGGGGGGGGACTGTAATTTGCACGGCTCCTCTCGGTGACATCGAGCTAAGGACGCAGACGTACCGGAATCGCAGGGTCTTGCCGAGACGAATCCCTGAGAGGTTTCACTTTCGGTTCATTTGTCATCGAGAGAGCAGAACTAACGTCTCGCGTTTCAGGAGCCACTTAAAAAGATCAAAAAACTCTGCGGTAGGAAAGTTAAATTAAAGGGACCCGAAAGTTAGTCAACAACACCCATAACAAGTTTGGAGACACACTTTGAACTTTCTTCTGTTGAAATTTGTCATTTCTTTACAGTTGAAAAGTACAACAAAACAAAATTTTGAAGAAAAATAGTCCAACTCTTATAAATACCCTAAAACTGGCCTGATAATCACTTATTGTTGATACATTGAACAGTAAAAATCTGTATACAACATCACAAATAGTATTAAATGTTTAGTTGCACTTGTTTTCTTTGATGTACTATCATAAAGTCCATAATATCAGTGACAGAAGGTAAGGAGGAAAGTGGAGCAGCTTGGACTACATCTCCCAGAAGCCCTTGCGCCGAGTTGCAGTCCCAATAATTTGTAAAAAGCTTTAAATAAAGTCTCAAAATGTTTTTTCAAGTATTTTTTTCGTAGTAGTGGTATTGTTGAGTTGAAAAAAATAATAAAAATCCGAGGTGCTTTTGCTCGAGGTGCTTACGTCACCACTGTTCCGTCCTCGCGACACAGACATGTTCGCTTTCGCTTACCCCGTCCCGGCCGCCGTAGAGCTCCACGCGGAAGCGCTGCGGAGCGAAAACATGTCCGAGGCGAACTACAAACACGTGAGCCACGTCATATTTGACATGGATGGACTGTTATTGGGTACTGAAGTCAACATTCCGTCTCGCGTCGTTCGCTTTCATCTCACCTCTGATCTGTCTGTCCGAGCAAAGCCGGGTTTGGGGGGGCGGGGCGTCACGTTCAGTTTGTTTGTCCGGGTCACACCAAACTCCTTTGCAAAAATCGATGGATTTGTCGTTTTTGACGCAATGTAATTAAACATGAGACTTTTCACCAAACTTTGACGGTGTTTGTATACATTATAATGTGCATGTTAATTCGGCGTATATGAGGAATATCTGGAAATAAAAGAAACATTGTAAAAAACTGATTTTAAGAAAAGTTGACTCAAAACAATCTGATTTAAATGAAGTTATATTTAAGGGACTTTTTAATCAGAATAGTATGATTTCACACTGTTTAAGTCCTATTTCACGACATATTTAGGGATGCATTATAGATCTTATTCAATCAAAAAAATGTGTCCCTAATTATGAAATTGACGGTTATTTCCCTGTGTCGTTCCAGACACGGAGCGCCTTTACACCGTGTCGTTCCAGGAGATCTGCGACCGCTTCGGGAAGGAGTACACGTGGGACCTGAAGTCCTCGGTGATGGGGAGGAACGCCCTGGACGCCGCGCGGGTGATCCGGGACTCCCTGGAGCTCCCCATGACGCCCGAGGAGCTGCTGGCCGAGAGCCGGCAGATCCAGGAGAGGATCTTCCCCTCTGCCCAACTCATGCCAGGTACTCATGTCCTGAAAAGAAGTGATGTGCAAGAAAAAAAGGGGGTGGAAATACTGAAAGAGGGGTCCATTTATTGAGACTACAGGGACATTCTGACGGGTTTGCAGACATTTGACCCCGTTTAACCCCCCCCCCCCCCATTTAAAATTTTATCTTAGTCAAACACAAACGCACGCTGACAACATTTACACTTTGTGCGAATGCACCCCCCCCTCATATTAAGAGATAATATCCCCAGTCTTATTCGTGTCCCTGCTAGTTTGCGGGGGACTGGAGATTTTTTCTGGCACCAGAGTGATGCTCCTAAAGTGACCGTGCGCTCCGAGCGCTTCCCAAATAAAAAAAGTGGGCGGAGTGACCTCCCTGTCACCGTGTCCCAGGACACAACCCTCATCCCCACCCCCCCACCCCCCAGGACACAGACGGAGACCTTGCTCACACTGCTGAAAAAACAATCTCATCTTTATTTCACACTGAACGCCTGATTTGCTGACGTTCCTAATGACACGTCTTGAATTATGCATACCCCTAAACAGTTTGAGAGTAGATTTGCGGGTATTCAACCGACAACAGGAGTTTCAGTGGCATCACAAACAAACGGGAGTGTATAAACGAGGGATTTCGAGTGTGTTACAAAAGCCTTCTGTTTTTGGGAGAGACCAACAAGCACACAAAAAAGCCAGTCTACAAGTGTTGGCGGAGGAAGTTATCAGCTGAGGGGATTTTACATTCTAAACATTGTTACTGCACGTTTCCACTACACAGCACACTATTGATTTATTTAGGCATGAACACAATTGAAACACGACACCGCGTTTTGCAATCCACACAACACACACATAGCAGAGTACCATATCAACACCGGGTGCCTGCCTTAGAGGCGGAGCCAGAACAACAAGAAAACTGCTACACAATACTGCAAAATTTGGTTCTACAGACTCAGCTCTCATTTTATTAAATGTCCGTCCATCCTCAGGATCCCCCAACAAGCAAGAACCGCCAAGGGAAAAAATTCCAGAGTTCACAAATTAATTCTACACGCCTGGACTTCCCTTCTTAGCGAGTCACAGTCAAGATTTTCCCGAACACAACCAAAACTTACATGAATAAATGTACTTTATGAGTGCCAATCTGTGACAAAGTCAGCGTTTGCATTATAATTGCATACTATCTCAAGATGTGTGGGTGTCAACAGAGCAACACAACACAGGAAACGCGGGACATCATTTGTATGTGACACAAACTGCTGAAGAACTGGAAACGACTGGTTTCAGATAAAGATAAAATGCCGCCACTTTATCTTTTTTTGAAGGTGAGGTCAGTGAGTTCCCTGAGAACCCCAAAATTAAAGAGTAGAGTCGAATAGGTGCTCTCGAAAAGAGGCCATTTTGCACAGCAAAGGCCGAGCTGGTTTGCATCTCCCTCTCTGAAACGCAATCTCAAACAGCGCAAAAAAAAAGCTTTTTGAGCTCCGTGGACGAACTCGTCGACGTGTGTTTGTACATCAACGAAAGTCACTTCACATCATAAAAGTATTCACCTTGTACTTAAGGCGAGTGCGACACAAATGACACAGTATTAAAGCCAGGAAAATGTTTGTGTTCACTGACCCGCGCTCCAATCTTTATTTGCCTGGCGCATAAATTCAAATGCCGACCTGGCTCATCCGGCAGCAGTGTTGTTTTGCTCTGTTTATAGCATGTATGGTTTTTTCTACCCAACAGGCATAAGGTGAAAGAGCATCTCCCCCCTTGAGGGAGTTTTTATTATGTCTTTTATGGACTCATCCTTGAAGCTAAAGATTGGAATCCTCCCTCGGTTCCACTCCACTCTTGGGTCATCATTGGCATTAAAGATTGGAATAAAGAGCATATTTATCGGCGTGCCCTTGGGGTTTATTGAAAAACTCGACGTAAACCATGTCGCCCCAATCAGGTGTGGAGAAACTGGTGCGCCACCTGCGGAAGCACAATGTCCCCACTGCCGTGGCGACCAGCTCGGCCTGCGTGACGTTCGAGCTGAAGACGAGCCGGCACGGGGACTTCTTCGCGCTGTTTGACCACATCGTCCTGGGTGACGACCCGGAGGTGAAGCAGAGCAAGCCTCAGCCCGACTCCTTCCTGGTGTGCGCCGGCAGATTCGGACCCCCCGCCCCCCCAGAGAAGGTGAGCGCAACGTGGCAGAGGGCGGAGCACAAACCTTGTTCTTGCTCCGCGATCGTTTCCTTTTGCCTACCTACTGAAATTATGACCAGGTAGGGTTTTTACTGATATAGTGAGGTTTGTTCGAAGGTTGGGGTCCAAAGTGGGGACTGGCTTTCTCGGGACTCGAACCGGTGACGTGATGGTTAGAAATTTGCTTGACAAACTGCTGGTGAACCACATTAACACATCAGCAGAAAACTAAAGATGAGCTAACTTTCATTGGAAGAACTATTACAAACCGCAGGTACCCTGGTTAAGAGAGAGTGCTAACTTTCGGACAGGATTGGAATCAATGAGGCGTTCTCGGCCTCCACTAAAGAAGAGCCGAGTGAAATAGTAACAGAGCAGCCCTTTGCTGAAGATAACGGTACAGCAGATGCAATTCCTTTAAAATGCCAAAATAACTGTGCTACTGGGACTCTTCTTCTCAAGAGTGCAACAAGGTCCAAACTTTTCCGTTGTTAACTAACATCAGCTTTTTGAAAAAAGGACTTCTGTTGTCAGTTTTAGTTGCACGACACAACAGACAATGCAAATCAATTAACGACAGGTAGATGTAACACCTGGAGTCTTCTACTAAAGAGTGCAAAAAGGTCTAAACTCCATTGTTAGTGAGCATCAGCGATATCAAATTGGTCATCTGTTGTTAATTTTGGTTGCACAATACAACAGACATTGCTAATCAATTGACGACAGGTGGATGTAGCACCTCGGATCTTCTACGAAAGAGTGGAAAGGTCCAAACTCCATTGTTAGCTAGCATCAGCGACTTAAAATTGGTCGTCTGTTGGTAATTTTAGTTGCACAATACAACAGACATTGCTAATCAATTAACAACAGGCAAGTGTAGTACCCAGACTCCTACTAAAGAACGCAAAAAGGTCCAAACTTTTCCATTGTTAGCAAACATCAGCTAATTTAATGAGTCTTCTTTTGTTTATTTTTGTTGCATGATAAACCAGACATCACTAATCAATTGACGACAGGTAAGTGTAGCACCCGGACTTGTCTACCAGATTGCCAATCAGCGACAGTGTCATGTATGTCTGTCACCCGTACTCTGTGTTCATTTGTTGTCCCTGGAAAAAAAGGGTTGAAAAATGATTTGTTATTTCACCTCCACCTGAGATACTTTGTTTTCATCTTCTCTCCCTTGTTGCTTGCATGAGACACCAGACATGATTAGAAAAGGGACAGGCGCAGGTCAGCGCAGCACTCAGACTCCCTTCACCATGAGACCATGCGGTCTCGACGGCAGCGACTCTAAACTTGCGATATTAGTCATCTCACAAATAGTCTTCACACTTTGTAGGTCAACGACTCAGCGCGTTGGACCACGAGACACTTTCTCCACTTCACCTCGGCCTGCGACGCACACTCACCGATCCTGACATTTTGAAGTCTCGAGTTATGACTCAGCCAAGGAATCTGTATGTTCAGAGGGAGAAAAAGAACCCCAACAAGTGCAGCAGCGAGCCGAGGAAGGTGCAAGCAGTGTGTCAAGAACATGCCAAACGCTGTTTGTCCTCCTTCTACTCGTATTTAGCTGCCTGTGTGCCAGTCGGGCAGCTTTTTTATTTTATTTTTAATACATATATTTGCAGCTAATGTGTTTCATTTGCAGTGTTGCAAGGCAGGACCCGGTGTCAGCGCCGAGTGCGGTGCTGACAGACGCGCGCGCCTCCGCGGCACTTTGATCAAAACGTGGCGAGCTTTCAGGGTTCACGGGCTGTTTAGGATATATTTTCAGATGCTGTGGAAGCTTTTTTTTTTCTTCTACTTCTTCGTTCGCAGGGTTGAGTCAGTTTAAAATAGCTGCCAAATATCTCGCTAAAAAGAACCAAATAACAGTGCGAAGGGGGCTGACCTACTTTCGCGCAAAACACTCGCGCTTGTATGAGAAATGGATCGGCGCGATGCTAATTCCAGCCAATCCACCCTTGGATCATTATTCAGCAGACGGATCGGTAATTGAATGTGTAATCGAATGTCATGCTTAGATTTATTGGGACATTTTTATTCTGTCTGAAACTCCGTATGGAATTGCGATTCTTCCATTTTTAGGAATATTTATACGCTCCAACATCTCTCCAGGATATACAGCAGTACCTTAAAACATTAGCACTACCGGGTACTTGAAGAATCTGGTCGGGTAGTGGATCCCCAAGCTCTGGCCTGCGGCCCAAGTTTGGGACATGGGTCTTTTCGTTCCTAAATGGACATTGCCTGTTAATGACCCTTTCAAAAGTTCCCTGCTTTTCTTTCTTTGGGCCACAAACTGAAAAAAAAAACATCTGATGCCATTGCTTTTTTACTTGAAAGCTATTTAGCAGCTAGTTAGCCTGTTAATTGTTTGTTGTTTTTGGAGTCTTGTCAAAGAACTATGCCAGGTGTCTCGAATTGAAAGCTAACGATAGGTCGTTTCCAACCTTTGTTTTGACCAAGTGTTAAGCTAGCTCGTTGGCTACCTGCCTTATCTGGAATAAGCTCGCAATTTGCCTGTTAATAACTCGTTACCTTTAAAACTTATTTTCAATGAATCACGTCAGATGTCTTGCAATGAAAGCTAATGATGCGGCGTTACCAACCTTTGTTTTGAACAAACATTAAGCGAGCTCGCTGGGTACCTGCTTTATTTTGAATTAGCTAGCAATTAGCCAGTTAATTACTCGCTAATTTCAATGAATCATGTTAACAGTCCTGAATTGAAAGCCAATGATATGTAGTTACTGGCTTTTGTTCTGATCTAGCCCTTTCCCTTATCTTGAATTAGCTAACAATTAGCTAGCAATTAGCTGTTTATCAGTTTGTACTGGTGCTTAGTCATGTACATTGACAGGGATATGTTTATAAGACACACTTAGATATGTATAGTTTATAGAGTTGGACGTTTTTATTGGCTGTGATGTTCTGATCAGCACTTTTTTTTTTATGTCAACGTTTCCGCGAAGCAGGATTTACGAGCTAAAACCTGGCTTCAACATATACGTCCCAGTAAACAAGCGCTGTACCATAAAAAGCGAAAAAGCTTGGTTCACCGACGCATGTGCCCGTAATGTATTGTTTTTATACTCTGCACAAACAGTTGACCCCCCCCCCCCCCACACACACACACACTTTATTACTGTTGTGTAACAGGGGCCGCGCAGTAAACCCAAGGAACATATTTATCTTTCTCAGAAAGGCAGGTGCTAACTGATGATAATGGTTCCCCATCACTGGGAATAAATGTGCAGTGAAGGACTGCGGTGATTTACACAGATTGCTGGGATAGCAGATAGCTGTTCGCAGCCACACACCGACCGCACATATTTCTCTGTAATTGATTGGGACTCTTCCTCGGATTGGTTCGAGACAATTTCATTTCGACGCCGATCAAGGGGGGGAACTGGAAGTATCCCGACTACCAGCCAGATCCTTTCGTTATCTCACATAGGAATCGACGACGGTTCCTGGACACGGACCACCGATTCCCAGTTGAGTCGTGGTCGAGGACATGGGGTGAAGTGACGGAGTGGCTCTTTCCGGAGCTTCGGGAATCCAATTGCCACATTACTGCCGTCGTTTCGGATCCAGGCACTGAAAACGACTGCTAACTAATATTCCAGCCCAAATCAAGGAAGACAGGCTCTCTCCTGATGCTGGTCCCAGATTTTGTTTGGCTCCTTACTCACTTCCTGTCGCCATCTCGGCGTGAAGCACCCTAATTTTTTTTTTTACCTTTGATTACTTTCCTACAGAATGCTGAAGCAGAGGGAAAAAAAAACCCAACAAAGCAGGACTACTGCCTTGCCAAAGCTTTAGCCCCCTTGAAACGACACTCAACATCTGTGTTATTTGAATCGAATCAATGCCCAATGTGTGCAAGAGCAAAGGAGTGTGTTTAGAAGTGGAGAAAACAGGGCCCACCCTGGCAGACTGTAGCTCAGCCACTGAACCTCAGTACACGGTGCGAACTGGAGATTTATCCATCGTCCGTGGCAGTAAACATAGCGCATGCGCCCGCAGATAACGCTGATGAACAGTCGCATTGACCGGACCACAATGAACAACATGGGTGATGAGTCTATGCTGTGATTGTCCAAAGACACACGCACACACACACTCTTGTAGCAGAGCAGAGCTACAACACAGGTACCCTCCGTCAAAAGGGTGGCTCTCTGACTGCCAAAGCTCACATGGCTTTCCGTTCGCTTCCTCAGTTTGTAGTCCCACCCCCCCAAAACTCTGTGCTGGGCCTGTGTCAACATGTTATTACACGCTATATGAAAAAATCAGTCTTACCAAGCATATTTGTCTCATTTCTAGTCAAAATATCTCAATATACTTAAAATAAGACACAATTGCCAAACAAGTACCATTTTAGCATGACATAGGGACTTGTTTAAAGACAACATAACCTATATATGGCCTATATATATATATATATATATATATATATATATATATATATATATAT
>JAUESE010061082.1:3427-18541 GCA_032274725.1 Malacoctenus triangulatus
ACCCCCCCCCCCCCCCCCCCCCCCACTTAAGTGCAATAATCTTATCAGTTTAAAGGCTGTGTTTATTGAAAAGTACATTTTACACTTTCCTTGCTTTTGGGGATAATTGAGGCTTTGTAACTAAACAGTTTTAATTTTTAAGTAAGTCAAGACAATGTGCTTCTGTTATTGATCACATTATTTACACCTGCACTAAAGCTGTTAAAGAAAAATGGAAAAGACCTCCACGGAATCGTCCCCTCCTCATAGCTTTGGTGCCCCCTCAAGTGCAGTGCCCCCAATTTTTGTGCAGATATTCATGAACTTCAGTCGAGGTGAATAAATTGATGCAACAAATTCAGATACGGTGCATTTGAATGACTGGACGTCCTTCAGAGGAGCTTTGGTTCCTTCACTCCACTTCTTCTGTGACTCGTCACCGTTGTGTTGCTAAGAAGTCTCATGTGTCCCTGCTCTTTATGTCCCTCCTCCCCTAAATATATATATATATATATATATATATATATATACATATATATATACAATATATATATACACCTTGATGTCGTTTGATGTCCCACCGCCAATCAATAATTGCTTGTTTTGGCTGAGGACGACTGTCGTGCTGTCTGATGTCAGAATGAACTTGGGGCAACGATGAGCCTCCTGGGGCCACAGCTGTATATTTGTTGTTTGTTTATCTGCTATGGTAACACCTTGAATAACTCAAATGGGTTCCTGGGACTCTGGCTGGGAATTACTACTCTCCTTTGCCTTCTGATGGAGAAAAAAAGAGGATAAGCCTGTCAAGCCATCACAGTATCATCTTATTGTTTCTTTACCTCCAAATGATTTTCTGTTTCCATGTCCTTGATCTTTGTAATTCGGAATAACAACAGCAAAAAAACTGTTGGTTGTTGTGAATTCCAACCAAGAGCCCAAATCCGAGGCGAAGGTGGTTTTATGTCGGGGAACATTGGAGAAGCTGGAAGGGTTTGGCCTGTTACTTACAGCAATCCAAACCTCTGATCACTCGTTCGCACCCTCTCCCTTATCTCTTCCTGAATGACATAATAGTCGAATAAACCTCTCCCATTTTGCTGAGAGCCCCCCCGAGAGCATCTTAAGGGCCCCCCCGGGGGTCCCCAGACCTCACTTTGTCGGCAGGCCGGCTTTTCAGGCTGCGGTAATGATGCTTGTTTGTCCAGTGGTGTGTAAATCACACCAACATTAGAGCTGTCAGAGGGGCCACTGGAGGCACAGCGAAGCGTCACAAATCTGCCCGAGCCCGGGAGACGCAGGCAGTCGATCTATACCAGCGGCCCAAAAAACACGCAACACACCACAGGCAGCCTGCAGAGCACAGAAAAGTACTTTTAAACAGATACAGGCCATCTTTAACTGGAACCTCCAGTGGCGCAGTCGTGAACTCAGTTCTTACATTTACATTTACATGCAGCCAAAGTCATGACGCCACACCGTGTTTACGTCTAACTGGCGAGGTTTCCTTTCGTTCAAGAGCAAACATCTACTTGTTGGTATCACGCCAGCTGGCTTAAAAGGATTGTTTGAAGGTCACGCTGCCATCTGCTGTTGAGTTTTGGGTCATAACCCTTGCTCACTGAAACCTCGATGGCCAGCACAGTTTTTTTCTCCAGAATGTGGGCAGCAAGTCCTCTTGCGGTTCACATGGGGGCCTTGATGTTTCATGCCTGGCTGGGGGCCCTTCAGTTTCATCTCAAATCCCTTTTGTGGAGAACTCAGTGCTGACTCTCATAATGATCTAATTGTAGGTCAGAGCAGCTTCCTTACGCCTCAATTTGAGCTTGTGGCACCTTCAACAAAAAAAGTTGATTTTAGACAAGACAGATAAACATTTTGAGCAATATTTTTGCTACAAGAGGCTCACTGCTAATTGGAAGTGTGAAGTACAATCGCTAGCCTGTCCAGGGTGTACTTTGCCTCCACACAATGTTGACTGTATGTTGGCTCAAACACCCCACTCGACCCTTAAATGGAAAAAGTGGTTCAGAAGATGAGTGAGTGGCCAACGTTCGCATTTTGCTGTGTCCGCATTCACGGTGATACTCATATTTCACTGCTTTTGTTTTCTCCTTTCGGCTGCTTGAATCAAATGTGTTTCCGCCGGTCTTTGCAGCATGTGTCGTGTTTGTTGGCCTCTCTCTCTCTCTCTCTCTGGGCTGAAGCCTCCCTCAGAGACTCTCTGATTTCCCCGTCCAACCTCTCCACCCTCAGCAGCAGTTTGTCTCTATTTTGCACAGCGTTCTTCATTCATTACAGCAGCTTTACTGGGAGACAGTCAGCTTTTATTGGCACAGCTGCCTGTAAAATCGGTCACAGTCAGGCTTAGAGACTAACTTTTCAAATGGGGGGGGCGTTGTTAGAGGAAAGATGGATGTTTGGACAGTAAACAGGAGGTACCGCACACACAGACGCACACGCGTGCACACACACACACGCACACACACACACACACACAGAGTAATTATTTCACACTCATACACAAACGTACAGACACATTTTTAGTGCTTCGTGTGTTTGTGTTGATATTTATTGGGACGGGACAGCTCCTTTAACCTCTCCCATCGACCGCCCAGCGTTCCCATTAAAGCTGACTAGGATTTCCACGGGGACAGGGTGAATGTGTGTGTGTGTGTATTTGTCTCAGAGGAGAATCTTTAAAAAGCAATACGTTGTTTCTCAGGGTTTATGAGCTGATATCTTCGTCTCAGCGTTCGCACTGCAAGTGAGTGAAATGTGGACTGTGAGTGCAGCCGTGAGCAGGCAGTCAGAGGTCATTATCACTCATCTCAAACACAACAACAGGTCTTTATTCCATGCAGCTAATAAAACAGGAAATAATATAACCTATAATATAATATAATAGCCTCCAATCACATGGCCAGCACTGCTTTGGGGGTTGAGAGCGCGCCGTGCAAGGCGTGTTGTGGCACGGTGCATGCATCAACTGCAGTTTGTGTCAAAATGGTGAAGGCAGGAGCAAACTCTTCCACAGCTTTTGAGGGTCTTCATTTTGCAACTTGCTGGGGGAAAAAAAGCATTTCACAAATGATGTTTTTATGGTGTTCGTGCCTCTTTATATGGGACCTGAGGACCCCCCCCCCCCCCCCCCCCCCCCCGGCCACACACACTCACAGCTCATATGTGTTTATGGCACGTTGGTATTTTAAGGGCCAGAAAGCAGTTGCACTTTAGACCTAAAAAAAAATAAAAACCTTGGGCGCATTATGTCACACTTCACGGCAAACCAAATGGTTCACAATTAGTGATGCTGATCCTGCTTTTCTTTCCTTTTTTGAACAAAATGGACAAACTCCTCAGTCAGTTTGGAGGGCTCTCTTATCTACGACAGAGAAAATTTATAACTTCACCTTCATTATTTATTACTGTAATGTGAAATATGCAGATTAATTTAATTGAGTACTGGGTCACTTACACACTGGTCACTTTAACATTTTTACAGTGTTTTTTTTTTTTTGCTTTTTACAGTGTTTTTAAGCTTTACTGTTTTTTTTTTTTTTTGCACTTGTATATTTTATTATATTTATCAGTATTATAATTTTCTTCCTTATTCTTCCTTCCTGTATTGCTACTGTTGCACAGTAATTTCCTTCGGGATAAATAAAGCTTTTTGAATCTTGAATCTTGAATCTTGAAAAACAGCATGTTTATTGCTACAATCCAGGTTAATAATCAATCAATGATAATGATTAAAAACTAACTACATAACTCAAACAAAATAAACAAATACATAAAAAATGGCCCTAACTGAGTCCCATGCAGCCCAACAAACAATACCTTCAGCTGTCACACTACAGTGGAACACACAGTAGGTACCCTGCTGTGCTCGACTGCTAATTGCAAGACTTCAGGAGCACATGCTGGTATGGCTTAGGCCAACATTTGCACAGCTTACTGAATAACCTCTGGCCTGCGTTTGTGGGATGCATCCATACGCTAGCATACGTTGAAAATTGTGTGCATGTGCAGAACTCAGGCAATTGCCAGTGATTAATTTGTGATGCCCATTGCTCCAAAAACATGAAGATCATCTCCAATGCACCCAAAACTGAACTCCAACATGACTATCACACTTTAAATCTAAGTTAAACTTATCTCTAACATGTCTTCATATGTAGGACTCGAACTTACTGAACATGTTTCTAACTTGAAGCTACGATATAAAAACGTATTGGCAACATCAAGAGGGATCAGTACACAAAGGTTCAGGACCAACCTGTCGGTAGTAAGATTGAAGACATGCAGTAACCCAAAGACTCTGAAGCTTTGTTCACTTGTGTTGATTTTTATTGCAGGACTGTTTCAGAGACATTTATTATCACCATGACTACCAAGGGAAACCAAAAACAGTCATGGTAAAAAAAAAATGCTTCCTTCCAAAAGATAAGGACAAAAATATTGCTAAACTAAACACGAACACACTTTCTGCTATATTTATATAAATTATTTGGACTAGCACTTCAAATGGCACTTGTTTTGGTCAGAATGGAGGTGCTGCCACCTGGTTGTCTGTCACTTTGAAGGACAGAAGGGACAGGAGTTTTTCTTGCTGGATTGCAGCCACATTTGGATGCAGTCTCTGTGGATGGTGTGAGTGCAGCTCAGTGGGTGGCGGCTCTCTGGATCCACGTGGTTCTGGCACACAAGGCAGAGTTTGCGAGCACCGGTGGCTTGACCTCCTGGAAGTGGCGACCCTAAAGACCTCTGTGGCAAAGCGGCCGGCCTCTGGATGGGGCCGGGTGGCGCGGGCCGGTTGATGGGCCCTGGGGCCGACCTCTCGCTCTGGGCCAGCTTGAAGCCAACCTGCTCGATGACGTCGTCCATTGACATGCCGGCCAAGGTCCCACGAGAGCTCTTCACCTGCTGGAGCAGGGAGGTGAGCTGGGGCCTGTTGCATTGTGGGAACCTCCTCCCAAGCCTCTCCAGGACTTTGTCCAGTTTGCCGGCAGAAGCAGAGGCAGCGACAGGAACAGCTGGGGGAGGCGGGGAAGGAACGACAGGGGGCGATGGGGACAGACTGGAAGGTGGAGTCGTTTGAACTGGGGCCCTGACATGGGAGTGGAATTGAGGTGGCTGCTGTGGTTGGGGGGGTTGAAAGTACACTTGGGGTGCTGGATGAAGTTGTGGGAGGGAGAAGGGGACATGGAAGTGGGGGTTGTACGGATGAAGGGGATGGGGGTGTTGCAGAAAGTAGTAAGGGTGCCTTTGAGGTGGGAAAGGTTGGTGCATTGGGTGGGACATTGGAGGGGGAATGTATTGTGGAGGAGCCAGTGACTGCATCATCTGATCCATCTTCAGGTCAGCCTGCGAGGGAGAGAGAACAACAATTAAAACTGTCAGATAAGAGAACAAAAAAGAAAAAATAAGTGGTACCATCAAATGGAAAATGTAGAAGAGAATCAACAACTGGAAAGTCGGACGACTTCTCCGAGGATGCCAATGTAACATATAGGCCAACGCTACCATGGGGACCTGTGGCAGGGTGGGCACATTGATCCTGGGGAGGGACTCCAACTCTCTGCCCTGTTGAAGCTGCTGCAGAACCTCCTGGAAGCGGCTCTGGAGCTCGGCTTGGTTCTTACGCACCAAGCTCTCCTTCTTTTCCCACTGGGGCTTCTCCTGATGGTACTGCTGAGGGAATTCCTCCCTCAGAGTGTTCAGGTACAGCGCCACCTACAGCACATAAGTATGCGATTAGTAGGAGAGGCTGCAGAGTGCAGGAGCATCTCTGCACCATGAGATCTTCACTGTGTGATGCTCACCTCACTGAGCCAGGCGTTGATGTGCGACATGGCCACATTTTGCTGTTTCTCCACCACTGCAATCTCGTCCTGCAGGGCCTGCAGCTGCGCCTCCTGGGCCTCCTTTCTCACTCGCTCCATCTCCTGCCGCAGCTCCTCCAGCTCCTCCCTCCATCTGTGCTGCTCGTCGTTCTGCTCCTCAATGAGCGCCGTCAGCTTCTGCTCGCTCTCCTCCAGCTCCTTGGCCAGCCTGATGAGGAGACGAGAAGGAACAGAGAAAGGAATCATTTCTGGATCCACCTCGAGCTCTGGTCAGTGGTTTTAGTTTTATTATCAAGTGTTAAAAACACTGCAAATCCATGCTCCAAAAGCCATATATTGCCTAATTGAGGCTTTGGTTTGTGTGTCTCACCCAAAACTAATATCATACGACTTCATCATTGAATGCAACACAGAAATGTGACCAATTTCTGCCAACATGAATACAGGTACGATGACAGCTGCACCATACCACTGACGTAAGGTCCTTTAAGTCCCTCATATCTTAGGAAAAGTCCAATACTACAGTAAGGTATATGTGCAAAAGAAATCTATTGTGCTCCCAAGCTTCCCTTCACCATATGTGTTACCTATTTCTATCGTCCTCTGCTTTGTTTTTCTCTGTGGTCATTTCCTGTTTCTTGGCCAAGAAGTTCTTCCTGGCAGCCTTGGAGTTGTTGAGCTGCAGTTTCACTCGCAGAGACTCCAGTTTGTCCAAGAGAGCCTGAAAACAGTCGCCGTCAGACACCATAGCTCGCACACTTGCAGCGGCGTTCGTGTGTGTGTCAGTGAGACCTGGTGTTGGCGCGTGGCCTCCTCCTTCTTCTTCTGCAGCTGCTGTTTGAGGTTGTCATTGGCCACTTCCTCCTCACCTTGTCTCTGGGTCAGTTTTGCATACTGTTCCGTCAGGCTGGCGCTGTACTCAAACATGGCTGTCACGTGACTCTCCCAGTCGGGATCTGTGTTCATGGCAAGGTCCACAGTCAGGCTGTCCGTCTGCACGGCCTGAACGTTCTGGATCAGGTCTGAGGGATCCAAAGAGAGACAGGAGAAAGGTCAACACACAAGCATTAACACAAACATCTGTGGCACAAGTCGACCTTACTGGAGCCCCCTGATGAGTGGTATCCAGTAAGGCTGCACAATGTTAGTAAAACACAATGTTTTTTCAGTGTCGCAATAAGGAACACAGTGATTTCCTGCTACTGTGCTGACCTTCAGGTGTGCCACCAGTTAACACTATTTCAGCCCAGCTTACTTCACATCCAGCAGTAATTTTTCAAGTGGAGTTCTGATATGTTTTCAAAATAAATGCTCATCAAATGCTGACTCATTTGCAAAATTCGACATTTGCTGAGGTGGAAATGATATGCTTTTACTTTGAGTGTCACAGCAGTAGCAGTCTCAGTGGCTGAGGAACCCCCATGATGTTATTTTGTCTACATTGCATGATGAAGCCTGCTGCTCTGGATCCACATTCAACCTCTCAGTCTGAGCTCCCTGTCGCCTTCACAACAACACTCCTATAAAAAAATGTTGTTTACAGTTAGTGACTTGTCTTACAGTCTGAGATGAATAACGCAAGACATGTATATACCACCTTTGTTTTGTTGAATAACACACATGTTTGAAGGTGGTTTACAAATTCAGTGGGTCCTATGATTGTTTTGTAATGAAAGCAATTTCACAGACTGGGAAAATCCTCTACTATTTCATAGGGCTCAGAAAAAATTGGTTTAATCAGGGAGCAAACCCAGTTTTTTCGAGGTTTTATGAGAGTACCTTTAAAAACAATAGAAATATAGTGTTTTGGTCTCTGTGATCACAGTAAATTTCCAAAACTTCTTTATTCAGTTATATATTTTTTTAATCATCGGTTTCGTGTTCTTTCCAAGGGAAGGGAATATGTTGGAGATACATGTTCCAGAATTTGATTTGTTAAAGATTTCCATTGCAACACATTTGCTTTCCTAATCCCTGAAGAAATTCTCCTATTTCTTCCGGTTTTATCCAGAGGCTGTTTAAGAAAAAATGAGTTTTGTCTGTTCACATATATTTTCAATACGTAACTAAATACATGTTTCAGTTCAGAAACTCGTGAAAAGAAAGCGGCTCGGTTACAAACAGTTTCAGGCATGTTTGGAGCTTTCACTGCATCTACCTGCTCCCACGGACGCAAATATCACATTTGTTGTGTTTGTGGTTTGTCGGTACAATCAGACTCAAGCACTCTTACCTTCCACAGTCATCTTGGCTAACTCCAGGTCCAGATCCAAGTCCAGGTCGTCCTCGCCCAGGGTCGACTGCAGTTGTTCGGAGTTTTCCTCCGAGGCCACGCCAGCTGACTCTCCGCTAGCGTCCATGCTAACCAAGCCAAAAGTGAAACTTAAGTGGCGCAGGTCTATCTTCTAAAGACGGACACTAACGCAACACCCCGCTGAGCATCGGGCGAATGATTCAGCGCAGAGTGCGCAAACTCCAGGCTTAACAACGTCTCAAAGGCGGAGTTTTGGAGGAAAAAGGGCTGCTGTCAAAGTTCTGTTCACACTTGGCGCCAGGGAGACGATTTAGTCAACCCGGAAGTGACAGTGTGACCTAACAGGCTCCGGCTGAAACATCTACTGTCGATAGGTTCTCACACGGAGATCGTTCGGACGCGTTTTTTTTCCATTTATTTGAAACCGGCAAAAATCAAACTGAATAAAGGAAAATCTTTATGCAGATACATCATACACACATTCCAGTGCAATAATGAAAAGCGTTAAAAGCAAATATTCACTTACGTTACTGCATTAATCGAAGAGTGGAAGTTGAGGATTTAAAAATGAGCAAATCCGTATTGTTTGATTTTAAATAGATTTTTGTATTTTGCCAAAAAAACACATGCAGCAACAGAAATATTATGATGATGTACTGAAATGATGTTGACGTCATGCGCATGTTTTTGGACTGTGGGTTGAAAAATCAGACGACCTGAAGGACGCGCGCGCACACACACACTCATGATAATCAAACGTTGCTCGTTCTGTTAATCTTAAATTTTTGCATATTTATCTATCATTGTTGTTGTTGTCCTCCTCCTCCTTATTATTATCATCATTATTGTTATTATTATTATTGTTATTATTATTATTTCTATTGTTACTGTTATTATTATTACTATTATTATTACGACTAGTACTACAACTACTACTACTACTACAACTACGACGACGACGACGACTACAAGTGTCTTTTGTTCATGACAACCTGTGTCAGGAAAAAGAAGGGTTAAGGTGTGACTATGTAAGAAAAAGACAGCGGTCTTGTGTGATTGAGACAGATGACATAAATAAATATTTATTCGTATTTTTGTCTAGAATTTTTCGTTTTTTTCTTTTCTGGAAATATTTTCAGGTTTTCAATAATTTCAGCGGACTCGTTCTTTAAAGCAGTGCAGAGTGAGAAGTCTTCGTTTTCCGCCCCTCTGAACTCCCACTAGGACCTCCCGTTAGTCACATGACAGAGCTGGGTAAACCTCCTGACTCCCCGCTCCTCCTCTCCTCTTGCCCCGTCAGTCGACTGTTTCCTCGCTGTGTGTATGTGTGCCTATGTGTGTTTGTGTGTGTCTATTAGCTAGCTGTTAGCCGTCATCACGATCAGCCGTAGAAAAAAAAGAAAACAAGGCGAACATGGCGGACACAAGTAGGGACCCTCCACCCGACCACACCGATTTCCACGAGCTGGAGGACGGTGAGGACCTGTTCCCGGAGCCGACCAGTACACAGGAGGTAAGCAGCATGAGGAGGAGGAAGCAGAGGAGGCTGGAGAGGCTCTTGAGGGAGGCCGAGAGGGAGCAGAGGCAGGGAGGCAGGCAGGGCGTGATGCTCCCAGCTGAGAGCAGATTGTAACTTCCGAGCAGGGTCAGTGGGCCTTCAAACAGAGAGTGTTTGAACCGACTTTGGTGTGTCTATTTGTGTCATTCGTCTTCCCTCTTGATCATCGTTTAAAAACGCGCTTATTGGTATTAAGTGTGGTGTGACAGACACCGAGCGATGGCCTCCACACCTCCACATTTACAAGACCCTCGGAGGGTCCGCACAAGAGGTGTGTTTGCGCTCCCGTCAGGTGACAGTCACACAGGTGTGGACGATGCATTCAGGGAACGTCGGGATAACGGACATGCAGTGGAAAGGTGCACGCGAGCAGCTTCTTCCCGCCTCAGTGCGCGTGTTTTTGTTGTTTGCAGACCTTGGTTGAAAACTTACAACAGAACTAAATATTTATTTTCAAAACGTGTTGACAATTTTTTCGTCACTCTTTTTCCGAGAATTCTCATAAAGTGCTATTGCACCTCCAGACAGGCAGGTATCACGGTAGCTGTTTTGCTGTGGTCACTTTCATATTCCAAAATGTTCCTTTCAAAACAAACCCTAACCCCTACAAACATATTATTAGCTTGTATTAAGTAAAGAACAACATATCCATTTACTTCAAGCCATGCTATTACATATTAATTCAAGGTAGCGATGTGAGAGAGCTGACATCCAGATAAATTATGCTTATGAACTTTCAGCACACAGCAAGGTCAGATATGTGGAGTATTCACAGCTTTTCTTTTGATGAAGTGCAAAAGAGAGTCTCTTTTCAGAAAGGAACTCCACCACTGTGCTGTGTGTTTGAGCTGATGCGAACACACAAACATTTTTTTTTATCATTATATGGTTGAACAAAACATTACAGTGAAGACAAACACTGACGGAACCAATGAGCAACTTCTTTGATTTTTTCCAGATTCAAGAAGGGTTCTTGTTAGGATTTTATTTCCTTGTTTGTGATGATGATGGTTATTTTAGGCGTTCATGTTAAGTTGTTGTATTTCACCTATGTAGATGACAGTTTTTACAGTAGTTTGAATAATCCAGCAGTGGCCCTGGAGTTTGCTTTAATTGACCCGAACCTGCTGAAGGTCAGCACAGTCCCAACTGGAGCTGAGACACACAAACACAGAGGCCCGTTTTCCTGGTTTCTGTCTTGTCAGCACTCTGGATTATATTCCCGGTCATGAATGTCTTCATTGAGTGTCACAATAACACTCCTCAATGACGTGTGTGTGTGTGTGTGTGTGTGCGTGCGTGCGTGTGTGCGCAGGCTTCCTTCTGAACAGCAGCTGCCTGGGTGTGTGTGTCTGTGACGCTGCTGAAAATGTTCCAATAAACAGATGAAGGATGTTAAACACAAGGAGCACTTTAAAGGTGGACCACAGTTCAGCCAACTGCTCCTCCCCCTCGAGGTCGTCCCATTTCCTCCTTTAGTAGGTAGCCAGAAGGAATGTTCAGCAGTCGCTCTTTTGTCCGTCCCTGAGAATAATCATCTCTGTTTGCTGTTTATGTGGCCCATTCAGCTCTCACTAAAGCAGCCTAATCCAACTGTCTGCCAGTAAATCCTCACAATATGACTTTTACATTTGTTTATTGAGACTTTGCTGTTTCTCTTTTGGCTTCTTCTTTTTTTTTCCTTTTGGTGCTGATTTGACTGCAGATATCTTGGCAGTTTGTTGTATGTATAGAATTGGAGGTGCCTCCTCAGTGAGACCCCCACACAGCCACAGGGACACCCCGGCTGGGAATGAGTTTCTTTTTTGCTCTGTCAGCATCATTCAGCTCTGACCTGGATTTCCTGCATGTCCTCATGCAGCCTTTGCACTCAGATCCTTCCTGCACACATGCTGAGCTTTCTCTCCATCATGTGGACATCTGAAATCGTCAGACTTGAGGCTGCTCTAACGGAGTTGTTACTAAATATTCTAGAAGAGCTACTTTGATACTTCTGTGTGGCAGTTTTGCTGCAGTGGTTGACGACACACAAAGTCATACCTTCAAACTTCTCCTGTTTGATTGTGTAGACACTCATCATAAAACAAGACTCTATTGTAATATGTCACATGATCACATCAAACATTTGATTGTATAATGTTTGTGAGGTACAAGTTAAATTTTGAAATATCATCCTTAAACATAGTAGTTTTATAGTTTTATAGACGTCACTCGCAATAGGGAAGCCAGCTTTTACTTAATCTTGTGTGCGACAGTATTGCTGCCATCTGCCGTTCAGTTCTGAGTCTTACGATAGAGTTATGTGCTGAACTTACTCACATTGTCAACTGTCTGAAATGTTATGCTGTCAATGCGTCATCTCATGAGCCAGATAAGACCCTCTTATGGGCTGGTTTAGGCCCACTGGTTTAGGCCCACTGGTTTGATGACCTGGCTACAAATCAACCATTAACAATGATATTTTTTTCCCCCCTTTTTTAAATAATATACCTCAAATGACCTCAAGGTGACCTCAAATGACCTTCTCTTGAGACCCGGTGTGATATAGGAAATAAAATCCCCAAAAATCCTGACCAGGTGGTTTTGTGGTTTACTTTTGCCCAATATTAACTGGGACTGACTCCGGATTCTGAAAGTTAATGATCGTGTCTGGATAAGCCAGTGTCCGGTTTCCCTCTGAAGTTTGGAAGGTTAGAGATCAGGCAGGTCCTTAGCTGTTCTTTGGGTGGAATTTGCAGGTGCTCTGAATCAAACAGGCTGGTCTGAGGGTGTTTGGAAGCCAGGCCGGACTCCTGCACATTAAACGTCTGCAGCACACAAAGCAGTAAAGTTGCAACACTCTGCTCATGATTCACTAACTTGTCAGAGGCTGCATGCCAGGAGAAAGAGGCTCAGTCTTCTGGGGAACTGTTGTGACTTGAGTATCTGGAGTTTAACCTCCCACCAGGTTACCTGTAGGTCAGAGAATAAAACTGGACTGTGACAAGAATCACACCCATGTCAAAGATATTGCACGACATCGCAGACTGATTCATGCTTCCCTGCAGCTAATCAGAGGTAGTGTTGTGCCCGAAGACCTCACATGAATAAGTGCTGGAGTCAAAGAGAACTGAACCCAGTGTGTGGATCTGTGAATCCCTGTTTTAGCAGCTGCCAAATGAAATATATACTGGCACTGATGAATGATCTAAAGAAACCAAAGTAGTTCTTGCTGATTTGTGTCTGAGGTATTATTTCTTCAGTGTGTGTCCATATGTGTTCTTCAGTTGTGGCACGCAGCTGAACTTTGACAGTAGCTGATTGAATTTTGTGGCTACAAGTCAAACGTCACTGTGACATCTCGCATTGATGTTGATGTCAGATCATCTGCTGCTGCTTTCCTTCCTGCTGTTACATAAAATGTATGTTGTCTTTTGTCTTCGGCTCACGTTGCAACGATGTCACTTGTGCCCAGAAATGCCCTGTTAGAGAACATTTTGGGCCCATAACGAAACCAGTGACTGATTGCTGATACCCATGTACTCACTCATCATTTTAGCATTTAAATTTCCTTTATGTGGCAAAAAATGGCTTAATCAAAGGTGATATTGTTCCACTCAGGAACCCCTTTGGATTGTACACGCACAAGTGCCCTGTTTGCTTCTCGTTCACCATGGTACTTGTGTTTTGGTCTAGGAGGAGCTAATTCATCGCTATATGCTGAACTTCATCTCCTCCCTCTGGTTGAAGGACAGGCAAAGGTGTGCAAGCACAGAACGCAGAGTTCAAATCCATTCGGGCTTAATGGATACATGCAGCAATAGCTCCATTATCTGGCAGTGACAGCTGTGCCTCAGATGGTCCCATCTCAACGGGATTGTGCTGTTTACATGCATTTCGAAGTGAAAGTTTAACTTGTGCTTCACAATAAAACTTCTTCAGCAGAAGCAAATTTGTTTTAACAGCGTGTTGGGTATTTGAATGACTCGTTAATGTTTGGCTGCAGAAGTAGCTAACCCTGAATCTTCCTCTTCAGATTGAAATCAGTGCTTTACAATAAATATGGCTTAACTGATGTAGCTGGATGGACTTCAGTCCTGAGGTTGGCAGTTTGATCCCCATTCTTGTATGGCAGCACCTGCTGTGTGTGTGTGAATGGTTGAATATGACCTTCAGTGTAAAGTGCTTTGGGCGCTGCTGATTTACCATTTTACCATCCAAACAGAAAAAAAAAACAATGCATTGGTCTCCTTGGATGACAGCATTGTTCTTAGCTCCACACTGACATTTAAGGATAAATGGGCCAAAGTGAGCTCAGTTGCTGTTAATTGGAGTAAAACCCTTCAGATTGTGGTTCGTGTTGGGGAAAAAAAAATGCTCATCTTGACTTTTACCACCAGGAATCCTTGCAGCAGTCCTTCAGTACAACCTATTCCGATGAACTTCTCTCATGTAGTGGAGCATGAGTCAGTCGATACGTTGAGGCATTTGTGTCCCTGGAAGGAGCAGCGACTGTCCACTGCCTTCCTGCCGCTGATCGATCAGTTTTTGCCTTGTTTGTGTGGGTGGCTGGCTGTTTCCTCTGTGGCTGGCAGGAAACTCTGTGGTTCAGCCGGGTGGATGACACATGCTGCTGCTGCTGTTGCTGCTGCTGGGAGCTTTTTTTTCCTGCCACTTTTGCGGAATATGTTGAGTCGGCACAACTTCTGTGCAGATGTTGCCTCAGCTCCGCTTCCACTTTTTTTCCTGTGATGACAGTGTTTGCAGTGAAGGGAAAGTTTTTCAGCTGAGTTTCTACCGAACATACAGAGGTGTGTTGATGTGCAGCTTTCTGTCATTAGGAAGTGAGTGTGTCCCCCAGTGTGTAGCTTCACTGTACCCGTTTGGATACATGCGATGCGGATTTATCGGTACCACACTGTCTCTAGGCTTGGCCTCAGTCTGTGAAATCCACTTAGACTTCGAGTTCCCTTGTTGCGATGCCATGTCCCACACCCCTCTAACTCTGACTGGCTGCACTCAATGGCCTAATTTTCATTAGGTTTTTATGTTCTGGCTTGCTACATTTGACAAGGTTTAGGTAAAGAGTGTAAAGATTGCTGGGATGCATGTTTTTGTGTTTATTATGCCAATGAATGTATAATGAGAAGGAAAAATTATTAATAAATGTATGAAGCAGAGAGTAAACTCACTCTGTGACCTCACTAAAGGACATTTGGCCTTTTGCTTTATAGATGTTTTTTTCCAATCAGGTGCAATGTTAATTCAGCAAATTGAGATGACCGGAAAAAACATCAGAGGATGCTTTAATTTTTTTCATCACTGTGACATAAGTTTTCAAAGAGACCTGTAATAATGACAACAATAATGTTTGATATATTATCAACACACAAAAGGGCAACTGTTGATTGTTAGTTTTACATGTTTTTGTGTGTGTGTGTGTGTGTGTGTGTGTGTGTGTGTGTGTGTGTGTGTGTGTGTGTGTGTGTGTGTGTGTG
>JAUESE010061414.1:3644-18376 GCA_032274725.1 Malacoctenus triangulatus
CGGACTGCCAGAGCAACAGGAGGAGGACGGAGGAGCCGCCCAGGAAGGACCACAGGGGGGGCGACGAGAACCGCCCCCCTTCGCCATGTCTGCCTCAGCTCCCCCACTCCGCCTCCCCCTCCGTGCCCCTTCGGCTTCCCTCGCCGGCCCCTCCGTGCGCAGAGGATGGGGCCACCGACGAGGAGATCGCCATCACGGTGGACGCCAGAGAGACACTGTTCCCTGAGGGTGAGGGGGGGTCACAGCAGGGGGGGGTGAAATAAAAGGAATGCTCGCATCACTGTGTTACCATACGATGCTGCTTCTGTGTCTTTCAGTGTTCGGAGACAGAGAGCTCGTCCATCTTTCTCCTCCCAAAACCTCTGCCTCTCAACTCTGTGACTCCGCCCCCTGCCAAGTCCCCTTGCCGCCAGAGCCTATCGGAGACGGCGGCGCGACGAGACCCGCCCGACACACGCACCTGCTCAGGACGACGCGGTCGGACGGGGCGGCCGACCCCGGTTCGGACTGTTTCCACGACAACCGCCACGCGGAGGACTCCCACCGCCTGAGCATCAACGAGCGTCTGGAGAAGCTGCAGACGTTCTACTCGTCGGAGAGGAACGGCGTCTCTCCCAGGATGCTCCTGGAGGCCGACACGCGCTCGCCCGATCGCAGCCACCTCGAGACGACGACGCAGGCGGCGCCCCCCACCCCGCTCCCCCGCCTCCGCAACGTGGGGCTGAAGGACGGGCGGGGGCGGAAGATGACCTGGGTGGGGCTGAGCCGGCCGGGGCCCCCGGGGCTCCTGGTGAACGGGTCCAAACCTCCGGCCTTCCCCCCGCAGAGACAGCACACTCTGGTCATCAAGAGCTTGAGGCAGGAGAGGGGGAAGAGGAAGGAGCTGGCTGCCGCAGAAGGAGGCGCAGAGAGAGGAGGGGGAGGAGGAGGAGGCGCGGGAGGAGGCGGGGGCGTGAACGGAGCCAAGAGGAACTCCGTTCAGTTGCGCTCGTCTCTCCAGCGAGGCGTGGCAGACCTCAACCTGCCGCTGCTTCCCGCAGCTCTGCAAGGGAAGAGCGATCGCAAGAATCAGCTGCACAGCATCGACTACTGAGGGGCCGAGGGACGCGACAGAGCAGCAGGATCAGGAAGTGGAGGACAGTAGAGGGGTCAACAAGGAAGTGGCGATAATGTGCTACATTTGTGGAAACACAAGCTTAAAATAAATGTAAATTGTTGCTTTTTTAGACTTGTATTTGATGGAGAAAGAAAAGGCAGCTATGAAAAGACACAAAACTTAAGCTAATATCCTGTTCTTTCACAGTTCACTTCATGAGAAGCAGCAGACGTCACTGCAGTGCCAAAAAACCAAAAAAAATGTGACTATGAGTTCGTCAAAATCGTGATGCAAACGATCCTCACAAGCTAAAGCTTTGGTTAAGATGAAGTACGGCCTCAATTCTTGAACATTTCCACCTGCTACAATGTGAAGTAAAGAGGGCAAACACACTCGATGTTCTTTGATATGTTTTTTTTTGTACTAACACTGAAAAAAAATCCAAATAAAACCAAGTCTAACTTCTGATATCGTCCGCGTCCTGATTGCTTCACAGTGGATTTATTGGGGCTGAACGCAGGTCCAGATGGAGACTGAGAGTGACGACTCAAAAGATATCCATCCTGTTTCCTTTTTCTCTATTATCAGTATAGAGGCAAAGAGGTGGGTACAACTGACTCACATTCAGTCATGTAGTTTACTTCCTAAAAGTAGAATGTGCTTGAAAACACAAGCAAACTGCTGATCACTGCTTGAACAATAAATAAGAAGCTCGCTAAATACATTATCGAGTAACTGTGAAGCCAATTTAGATCGCTGAAAAAAGTCAGCGATGTGTCTCCCAAATCTCTGGCTTGTGTCATCTCCCCTCTTTGTTGTCACTCCTCTTTCCTCGAGTCAAGGTCTCTGGGTCATTAATATTCAGGGCCAGAGATGTGGAAGAATCTGGTTGCTGCATGGAGCCACTCATCGTGGCCGATAAATCATTCAGAGGGCGGACATCTGACGCCGATGTTTTTTTGCGGGTGCCCGTGCGCGTCTTTGGTGTTATGCGTGTGCCCAACGAGGACAGATTGAACCCACTGGGGTGGATACGTTCCCCCCTCCCCCGCCCCCCACCACTCCAGTTACCTCTCTGGCTACTTAACAGTGATATGAACCAGTAAGCTCTGATACTGTATCAGGCGCACTCACACATTCACGCCGCACAATGGTGAGACTCTAAACAAGAGTGACGGCAGGGAGCTTGGCAGGACCAGTCAGTCCAAAGCAACTCAGTGAACTTATTTCAAAACGCACTCAAAAACAGACTAAAAAACGAATTGTTCTGACGAAAAAATAATTATTCCTGTATCCATCTGAAGATATAAACACTGTTTTGTTTGTTTTTATGTGTAAGTTTGCAATGGAGCAGTTTAAAATTTTGGTTAGACTGACTCTTGTGATTGTGTACGAGAGGAATCGAACAAACAAGGTATGGAAAACTGTTTAATAATGCACGCTGCACATACAGATGTACCCATGGAACATTGTGTTTACTTTGCATGCTACAGTGAGCATTGTTCTTTCTGTACAGCCTGTGACTCGAACAAAGGCGACTCATATAATGGCTTAGCAGCGGTGCAGTTGGCTTCTTAAGTCTCTAATCTAATCACCTTATGCAGACTTAAGGCCGGCTTTAAGGCAAAAGACCTAATGAGGACTTAATCCTCGTTGGATAACACCCACTGTGTCACAATGTTTTCAGTGGATTGTCAAGGCATCGCCGCATCAAGTTTGCATGATGGGTCCTTATGCAAATTCAGATCAAAATACAAACTACATTCGTTCAAGTACTTCAAATACTTTAAAATCCTGCTAACTTGGCTCATATTTTACCATCTTTGCGTCCCATCTTTACTTACCAACCCTCGTTCGTGTGCTGTGACCCGTCTTTGCATGTGTAAGCAGAAAAAACACAAAGTTGCATAAATGTTCCAGCAAAGTCAGCCAGGAGACGACTGCTTATTATGAATCACCTAAGTGTCCATTTGTTGAACTTTATTAGGATGCCCAAACATGCCTGGACATGCCCCCCCCCTTATTTTTTTTTCTAAGGTTTAAGGTTAAACTTGTTAATCATTAGAGAAGCGTCAGAACTGTCTGAGTCCACGCTGATCGGTTTTGGTTTTGTGTGACAATACAGTTGTCAAGGACAGAGACACGCGCTCCTAAACAGTCACTGACTCGGACCTGGAAGCGTCGGAGCAGCCGGCATCGTCGCTCCCCAGCTCGTTTAAGAAGAAGAAAATAGTGAAGCGGGGAGAGATGTTGATGGAGTCGTGGGAAAGGAGCTGAAATTTGACATGCTCAGATTCCAGGCCGTAAGATGAAACCCATGTGTGTGTGTTTGTTTCTGTATCATCGTCTGTCCCACCATTTATTGGATCAATCCCTGGGTTAACGGCTGCTGAGAGACGTCCTTTGTGGGGGGGACAGAGGCCGCTTTAGCATCTGAATACTAAAGGAACAATACGCAGCTGCCCCTCACATCAACTTATGGGCACAATAGCTAAAAGTATTGTTTTCTATGCAGGGCTTTTTTGGCCATGTAATATCATTATCATAGCATGTAATGTAATACAGTTTGACGCTGATGTTAATCTGCTTGTAATGATACCGATCTGGAAAATGCATCGCGGTGGTCACCCGGAGGCCACGCGGGTTAAGGGGTGCAGTGGTTCCAGAGCGGCCTGGATGGTGTTACTCCATTAGCACTTCAATAGTCTTGGGTGTCTCCGGGAATAATCGCCATGCCCATCACGGTGTTTTTCGTGTGTGTGGGTGAGTCTGGGTAAAGCCTGTGTTCCCCCGTGTCCGGTTTCTAATGACGGTCATCCATAATTGAGTGTCGCCTCAGAGAGATGCTGGGAGAGGAGGGGGGGGGAGAGAGAGGTTCGTAGTCCAGGGTGGCGCGGTGGTTAACCTGGCTTCGGGCCGCGGCAGTGCCGCGCGTGTCAGACACGGGGGGGGGGGTCACCGTCCCACAAAACGCTGAGCGTCGACGGGGCCGCAACCCGAGCCCCGACACTGGTTAATTGATGGCACCTCTGACTAACTGTCAGCCGTGGGGATCAACACCAGCTAATTCACTAAGAGACCCCGTGAGCGGAGGGACAGTGTGACGCCTTGACCCCGACACGTACGGAGCTCAACCCTCACAGCAGGCCCGAGGCCGGGACGGGGGGGGGGGGTATCCATTAACCATGAATATCCACCTGTACGTCTTCTGTACTGTTTCACCTACTTTGGTGGAGCCAATCACAGCTATACACACATTCACATCAATGGACAGAATCTAGTGCAGTCTGCTTTCACACCAAGTTTTGTTCCCCATGGACTCAGCAGGACTGGCAGAAAGGTGGGTTTCCATGACGACAGTGGATGAGCTTTATGCTCGGGTGAAAATAAACAAGATGCTCTCAAAAAGTCAGATATAGATAATGAAAAAAGAAGCATGTCAGATTTTAGTGGCGCTTCTCACTGTTCTGGGACAAGAGTGAGTCGTCAGAGTGAGTCGACAGAGCGAGTTACATCATGTACCTGATCCGTACTCACTGTTTACATCCCTTCTTCATGAGTCCCATCTCTGGATTAAAAAGGGTCTCGATCAGCTGCAAGTGGTTTCGACTCAGCACCCACCCGCGTCAACACAGATGTGCTGGACCTCACTGGCTCAAACATACCAACTGTGTAATACTCACGTGATTATCTACAACATCTTAACCACACAGTTCCGTCTCTCTCATGTTCTCTGGCAGCTTCTTTTGATTGTTAACAAAGGCTGTCGAGTTTGAACGCTCGCTTGGCTTGGAGTCATTCAAAGTTACAGAGAGGGCAAAGGTGAATAAAAACAAACTTTCTGTGCAGACAAAGATGAGGGAGGGGAGACATCAATTGCTAATGAAGTCTGCAATGGAGCAGAGTGAGGAGGGTCAGAGGTGTTCGGTTCGACACACGTTGGTCAGACTACACATACAGTCGAAGAAAAAAATAAAAAGCTCCACTGTTGTCTCACCTGTGAGAGGGCAGGGAAACTGTAAGCTGACACACCAGCTTGATGGGCCTTCACACCTCAATTCTCAGTGAAATCCAGAGCGCGAAATAACTGCACAAAGTGTTGAGCTGCAGCTCTCTCTGCTGGAGGACAGGAGGTCTGGTATTCTAGAAACCATGTATGTTAACTGGGAGCATAATAGATGATTAGAAAAAAATGGTGAAGACAGAGAGAAAGTTTTAAATAACACAAATTAAAACAAGTATTTAAACTGATACGTTGGCTCTGAATTCTCCACCTGATGCTCACAGGACGTAAAAGTGCGTCAAAGGTTGTATGCGGTCATCTGTCGCCCCCAAGTGGACATTTTAGTAAACACCGCACTTTGACCTCTTACAAAGAAAAAAAACAAAACAACAGCCAACATGTTAAAGAAAATGATCTTTTATTTGTTCCTGGACAGTCCTTTCTTTCACCGTTAAATACAACAGCACAATTAGCCACACAGACGCCCTGATCGTGTTCGCCAGAGCGGTTTTACACAACAACTTAAGTTTGTTTTTGTTTAATTTATTTATTTTTTTACCCAGGGAAAAAAAAAAAAAAGGGCGACGAGGACCGTTTTCCTTTGAGAAGTAGTGCTTAAAGCTGAGGAGCACACTGCAGTGAAATGCCCGGAGCAGCAGCTGTGATTGTGAAGGTGGGATTAAGAAAGAAAAACAAACAAAAACAGAAATGTATCTGCCGTCTGTGTGGCAGCTTGTGTTACAATGGCACAGTTTTTATATCCAAGCTGACTTGTTTTTCCTATGAAATGAAATCCCTTGTTGCGTAAAGCCTCGTCTATCGTATGTGCAGCTTTGCTATCGCAACGAAAACGTAACGTTTCCAACAAAGATCCCAGAGAGAAGACAGGCGGCTGATCCAATCAGCCGGTACAGTCGCAAAGTGAAAAAAATCACAAAAATCCTACAGTTTGTTTAACAAAATAAAATACAGGAAGGATGAAATTTGCCCAGATGAGTTGTACCACACTCTCGCCACCAAGTTTCCGAGCCCCATGTCCAGAGAATTCCTCCGATTTAGTTTAAAAAGACATGAAGAAACAATACATGTATTTACACAGATATTCACACACACGCGCGCACAAAGAGCTTACACACTCGTATATTAGACGTGCGGACATGGGGCCGGGCAGTGCATGTAGCCACCGGACACGCAGGTCGCTGTCTCAGTGGTGAAATCTCAGTCACAGTTGTTGCCACTTCTCTACAATCTACAGTGTCTAAAGGTCACAGATTCGAGGCTCCTTCCATCAAACAAAAAGCCTCGGCCAGAACAGTTCAAATGTGCTTCATGACTGCATACAGTTTCCTCTCTGGACTGCGTGGCGGGGGTCCTATCATGGTCGTTACACATGTCCTGCACCCACAGTCTCAATACTGGTTGATGTCCTACACGTTTGGAGGAAGGGCGCAAAACGCCAGAAAAAAGCAAGAAAAGAAGCGGTTCTTGATTTTTCATTCTCAGTGGATCGAATGTTTCCAATTTTAATTATTTATCACCACAGTTACTGATGATTGAGATGATTCCTACTGTCTCTGGACACACAGATTCTTCCTATTGACTGGCTCCACCTGTCTTTCCTAACAGATTCAAGGTGAGCCATGATATGAAGTGAGAGCTCACGCCACTCGCTGTGCTGCTGTTGTTTGCCTGGCAACCAATGATGGAGAGGAACAGACAGGCGCACTAAGCCCTCCTCTAATCACAACGATCTCAGGAAACCGACGACAGGATCGTCCACAAACCCCGGATTTCAAAAAAAGCTCGAGAACACACGAAGCAGCTGGCGACCGCGTTGCCGTAGTTACGTAAGGCTTGTCACGTCCTGCTCGAGAAGGTTCGATGAGGAAAGTAAGTGCTGCGGCTGCGGTCGTCCCCGGGCGGCCGGGGTTCGATTACCGGGGGGGGGAGAGGAAGCGCAGCGAGCTGCGCGACAGACGTTGACGAAACGTGAGTGTCAGACCAGAGGAACGCCAGGTGGCGGCGGCGCCGGCGGCGTTTGCCGGGTCTCGTGCGACAGCTTGTTCCCTCAGAGTGAGCCCGCTCCGCGAACGGCTTTTGGGCGCACTCTTCATTCAAGCACTGTGCAGCTTGACCACGCGCCGTTGCCATGGCAGCAGTAAAAAAACTGAAAAAAAAACAAACAAAAAAAACCAAACCCAAAACAAACAGATACATGTATATAAAAAAAACTAAAAAAAAACGAACGAATCAGCATGAAGACACGACACCTCAGGGGGCGGGGAGGAGCGCCGCGAGGCCAGTGCTCAGACAGAGGTCAAAGTGGAGGGATGGTGAAGGTCACCCTGGTCAGTTCTTGCCCTTATTAGTTGGTGTCCAGCTGTGCTGAGGACGAGTGTCGCCCCACAGCTGGAGTTAATTAGAGGGACATGGATGCAGTTTGTATCTTTACACGACTTGGGTTACTTTTTTGGGAGAGTTTCACTCCAGTTTGAAAAGAAAGAGCCCCACACCCATCAAACACGGTATATATGTATAAATATAGAACTATTAACAAATATATCACAGAGATTTTCAGCTGCGAATCGTGGGATCGTTTAAAAAAAAAAAAGGGGGGGAGTAAACGTCTGAACGCTGGACGTGACGCGGCCAGAGTTCAGAGGTTTGTCAAGTTTTACGACGACACTACTTGAGGCATTCCTGTTAAAAGAATAAAACTGAAATGGCGTTTCCCCAAGACTTATTATACATTCATAATACTATGTGAGTATAATTGTGTGTTTGTATACGGGGCTGCCACCTGCCACGATATACAAAGTACCTGCATTCGAGCAGGACACAGTGTGTGTGTGTAAGGTTGTTTGTCTCTTTTTGTGTGTCCTCACATTGGGACAGACCCGATCAGAAGGCCTGGTTAGATATTAGGACTTATTCTGGGAGGAGAGAATAGTATTAAGTTTAGTACAGGTTGGGATGGTTAGGATGGACTCAGGATCCATGAGTGTCCCCACAATGACAGAGGTATGAAGGTGTGAGTGTATGTGTATGTGTGTGTGTGTGTGTGTGTTTGTCTTTGCATGGCTCATGTGGGCTCCTGTCCTCACGACTGAAGCACATTTCCGTAGGAAACAATTGCGCCCCGTTGGCTGAACCAGGCCAATCACCGATGACGGAAGCCGGAGCCCCTTGGCCCACCCCACGGCTGGGACCACAGTTTGGTTAGTTAGGAGGTCGAGGAATGTATATGTGTGTGTTTGGGTGTGTTTTTTGTGTTTGTGTGTGTGTGTGGAGGCAATGCGAACGAGAGTGGTCGTCTCTTCCACTGGCGGAGTCCTCGTGGATGGAGGGGGGGAGGGGATGCGGTTTCCGTGGTGATGGACGTGAAGTGTCGGTGAGCCGAGGAGGGGAGAAGTTTAGACCTCTGCTCCTGTCAAGCCGATTCGTTCCTCCTCCTGTCAGTCACTGTTAGGCTTCTTTAGAGAGAAGGCCAAGATGTTGAAGTGGTTGCTGAGCTGTTGTACCTGGAAAATTAAAACAAATAAAAGTCACATCACTTCCAAGCTCGGCCCGTCGTCAACGTGGGGCAAGAAAAAGTGTGTGTTCTCACCACTGACACGCCGTAGTGTATGTGCGCGAGGATGACGAAGGTCGTCCATACATAGAGAAGCAGCGTCTCATTGCCGACGAAGCCGCTCACGGCCAGCACCACCACCCCCGACATGGGCAGCAGCAGCCAGCTCAGCGGCTGGCAGCGCGTGTTGCTCATCTGACACACAATCAGCTTACACTGGAAGAGACGCACAAAAGGGGGGAGTGATTGAAGTGTTCACGCGGCGACACGCGTGGCTTCGTGAGGCGCTGGGAGGAGGAGCTGCTCACCGTGACGTTGGCGAAGGCCGTTCCCACCATGAGGTAGAAGATCCTGGGCTGCAGCTCCAGGATGTCGGAGGGCGAGAAGACCACCCAAATGGTGGACAAGACGAAGAGGAGGACGGGAGAGAGGAAGGGCAGGAAAGCTTCGTAGAGGCTGCTGTGCTTCAGGGTGTTGCTCCGATGAGCCCTGAGAACCAGAGTTAACAATCAGGAATATGATCTCGAAAAAAGTCACTTAGCAAGTGAAAATGAAAGTGTTCTTACTTCAGGACGTTGTAGAGGCTCATAGGGAGGGTCACCGTGAAGGAGCAGGCTGGAAAACAGCAAATCCTGATTTATAAGGGTTTATTTCCCCCCCGAGCAACACAAATAAGAGTGATCCAACACGTGGCTCACCGATGATCATGAAGGTGAAAAGATCTCTGTAGAGGAGGTTCCACAAGACTGGCTGATACCAGGTTTCCACGCCGACGACTGCAGTGACCAAGTAAACAAGGGAAATGGTCTGCAAGGAGATGGGAAAGTTTTCACCACTCTTCCCTTTTTCTTTCAAAATAAAAGTCCTTGTTTCAAACTAAAGGTTATTCAACGTATGTATCACGGTGGACTCACCACTTGGCTGACGTCGTAGCCCCACGGCAGGAACAAGATGCCAGTGTTGTACTTCTCCCAGTGAGACTGGATGAAGGAGAACAGCACCACCCACAGGATGTAATACAGCGTGGCCACGCCCACGCCGCTCTCCCCTCGACCGAATATGGAGTACACGGTGGCCACGAAGAAGATGCACGCCCAGCTGTCCAGGCCGTGATCAAAGAGCTCCCCCAGTGGCGTGGAGGAGTTGGTGCGTCGCGCCTGTTTGCCATCGACGCCATCTGCGCGAAGCAGAAGAGGATCAGAGACGTGACGAACAAAACGTCTTTAAAATGCACAAACTGTCCAACTTGCTGGGTGTTTTACATCCCACGTCTCCACTCAGCTGAAGCGGCTGCCCACACTCACACAGCTGTTCACATTCAGCCACATTCCTTCCTCCCACCACTGAGCTGTGCTACACCTCCTCATGTAGGACAATACGCACAAAGTGGATTCTCATTAAAATTACTAAACTAAGAAAATACATGTACACACACAAACACACAGATGTTTAGATGGTAAAATAAGCAGCTTATGTGAACCACTGACAGTATGTTTAAACACACACACACGCACGCATTCCTGCCAAGTGCTACACCCTGTGTAAACGTTCCTCAACGACAGTCACTGATCATAGACTGAATACTGAGGGTGTGGTGTGATGACATGTATTATTTCGGAGTCTGTATAGACCATTTCAAAAAGAAACCTGCTACCTCAATAATGGGTGTGTTCAGTCATATACAGTCAAGAAGGTAAAGTATCCAGCTCCCTTCCAGATGAAGTTCTTCCACCGGCCTCATTCAATCTTTCCTTTTGTATTCAAAAACCTCAGCAGCTAATTTGTTATCACCACTTACAGAGCAGCTAAAAAACAAGGAGTTGTGACAAGAAGGAATATTATGTCTTATCTCATTATCTTGAAAATAATTTTAAATGATATCTTATGTGTTTTTTCTTGTTTTCGTGAACATGTAGTGGAGATGTTCCACTCACTCATTTGTTCCATGTTCAATAGAAAAGTTGAGAAGCTGAGAGTAAGAATCGAAACAACACATATGAGGGCAGCAACAATGTTCGATATGCATTCCTGAGCACTGTGACTCCCCCACGAGGCCTCGGCGAGTCAAAGAGAAAGAAAACAAGGCACAGCGGCGGCAGGGGTCAGAACTCACCGAGTGTGTATGCGAGAAAGTTGAAGATCCCTGCAGCAACCCAGACCCAACTAGGCACGTGTACGTTTCCTGCAGCTGGGAAATAATGTAAATACACACGATATCACATGAAGACAGTCAAACAGTGAGTCTCTCTCACACACACATCACAGATCCTCTTTTTCTTTTCACATTTATATCACTTGAATCAGACATGTAGTGCAGAGAAACACAATTGTTACACAATCATAGCAAGCTCAGGTTTATCTGCAATCACTGCATGTAAACATAGGCTGGTGGAAATGTTTGTTCAATAGTGTTTACTCATAAAAGGAAAGAAATTAAATGACAACATTCAAGAAGAAGCACTGCAGAACTTCACATTCTTACTACTGTAATAAGGACTTGACTGTGTTGTTGTGTGTGACAGCTACAGGTTAGTAATTACCAGCACAGACATTCATGTTTCAGAGCGTTCTGGACTTTGTCCGCAATAAACAAACTCAAGCATGCCTCTTCCTTCCCTCCCCTTGACAACTAACCAGCCAACGCTACATCTAAGAGAGAGAAAACACTCAGGCAAATGTAGAACAAGTGGGACCTACAAGAGGCTGTGAAGTTGAAATCGTAGAAGGCCAGCATCAGGAAGTTCAACACGAGGAACATGAAGCCTGTGAATGTAATGAGGTTTGGAGCCAACCAGGTTGGTAGAAACTGTGGGGGGAAACAAAAACGTTATCGACAGTTGTCATCAGATCAGATAGCTGAGCATTCATCAATTCATGAGAAGCTGAATTCAAGGAAACACGATTTATTCGTATGAAGCCAAGAATTCATTTCAGGCGGTTGTAAAAGAAACACCGACGTAGTACACAGGCCGCCGCCGCAGCAGCAGCCAGACACTGATGTGCTGTGACACAGAGCGAGGTGCTGGTGCTGCAGCAGGCCGCCTTGATAATGTATCACAGCAGACGGCCGGAAACCTTATTAATCATGTAGCGAGTGCACGGACGCACAGGGCCAAGCAGGCCATTCTCACCTTCACCACACAGTTCCAGAAAGGATGCATGACGTAGACGGAGAGGGGGTTGGAGTCCACTGCACTGTACTGTAAACACAAAATACACAAGAACATTTTCTGTCAGTTAATAGACCTCCATACAGAAAAAAAAACTTAATGGTCGCGTTATGTGACCAGACTTGCGGCCCATCTGGCCTCACGCTAAAGGTTTACTGGAACATTTTAGTCTGCCGTCATCACGCACATCAAAACAAACCCGATTCCAGCCTCTGTAACTTTACCCAGGCATGACCAGCATGTCTATTTGATCCAGCTCAACTCACCAAAAAGTGAACTCTCAACAGGCTGAAATAACTGGGATGATGTTTACGGAGATTGTAATTCAGCAGTTGATGCTAGGGATGCTGATTCACATGACCTTGTTGGTCTTTAAACTGTAGGCATTAAAAATGGCACTGAAATCCACCTGCAGTTTCTCATTAGACCAACCCTGTTACTGTGGATTTACATCATTCAATGACAATGTTTTCCTCCAATTCAGACATAAGTACTTCTCAAAATGTGAGTTCAACAAACAAAAGCAAGAAGGCGACAAGGAGTGTGTAGTGTGACAAGGATGTTAGCAGCATAGATATGAATGAGCCGCATTTTAGTACGGAAACTTGTATAAGAGCACTTGTGTTCACTTAAAAAAAAATATCAAACAAACAACTGCAATGTCAAAGAGGGCCACTCTTTCCTTTATCAGTCATTACTCATCTTCTGGTCTCCAGCCACCAGTCTATAAAACTCAGACACAGAAGCCACTTTAAAAAGCAGTTATTGGAAAAAAGAGGCTCTTTACTGATGAATGGCTCTGAGGAGTCGTTTCATGCTGATGTACAAGTGAGGCACCGCATATTGGAGAAAACAGCATGAGGGACCCCTGACGGCATGTTTAAGAGAAACAACACACATATCAGATCCCACATCTGCAAGCTTCACTAATGTCTTCCATGTCAAACTGATAAACGCCTTTAGTGACAAAACAAAAGATGTCCTGATATGACCTGAGTGAAGCACTTTAGGTACCTGCCGCTCGAACATGATCGTCGACGCTGGTGATTTTATTTAGCCACCTTCCTCATCTTACAAAGAATCAACTAAACAAGAGCTTTCAGCAATGGGTGTTTTCCTTTTCAGAGCATTTGATAACTTAATCTCTTGGTAACTAGAGTGCTGATAGCGATGATTTCCCAAGACAGCTCCTCAGTGTTTCCCCAAACACTTAAGCATCACATGTGTTCCTCATCTGTCTCTCTACTTGCAGCCACGAGGGGAAAAAACACGCCTTTTAATGAGGGGAAATCTCACCACTAGTTGAATTTAAGAGAATAAGGAAACCCTTGTTTTTACTGAATCCCTGTCAGAGGAAGAGTTGCTTTAACTGTCAGTAACTGTCAGAGAAAAGCTAAAGAAAAAGTGAGATGTCAAACTCGTCACTTGACAGAAGACTTTTCCTTGACATTCAATCAACTGCTGCCAAAATGCAATGTTGTTTCTCTTTTCTTTTGTCACACAGACTAACGAGGGTGTGTACGGTGCTGCTCAGTGACAGGAGGCTGGTGACAAGTGTGTCAACTCTACTGCAACAGTGTTCTCTAACAAAACACAGAAACCTCTCAGGGCAGAGAATATTTTAAGACCCATTTTCATCACGCTCGAATGTTACCACCATAAAAGTCAGTAATAAAAACTTTACATGAAAGAGATCTGATTACTCTAGCTACATGCTGCAAAACAAATCCGCACACATTTCCCAGATCAAGAATAACATTTGTTGGTTTTATTTACAGGGTGAAAAAAGCCTCGTGTAACGTGTGACTTAAGGCAAGGCTGGTTTTCCTCACACATTCCTCTCAGGGAAGCACCCTGCAGATCGTGACAGCTAGCTGCTAAACCATTAACAAGTGGCTAGCGGCTAGCATGCAAATGACAGTCTATTCTCCATGGTACCTTGTACTTGTCGAAGCCCGCAAGCTGCTCCTGAGTGACATATTCGTAGAGAGCCATGGTGGTCCCGTGTGGCTCAGCGACGAGATAAACCAGTATCTCCCTCTCTAGGAAACGCAAACCCCAAACGTTAGCTGCCGAGTCCAAACACCATCTAGCTTAGCCGCCTTTGGTCGTTCACGCCGGGTGAGGCGATGTCGCACCATTAGAGCCACTCCTACGTAGCCGTACCGCCTCCCCACAGGCCCACTAGCGCCCTCTCAGACCTGGAGGACTAAACAAGTAGTAAAAACAAAAGATAGCATTATATTAACAGAAGGCATTGCAGAATGCTGCCAATGATATGGGTTACGTTAGTGGGTGTGGTGTAGTAGTATGCAATTAAATCTGTAAGACAAGGGTCACTGAAGTTTTGCTTCTTTGTTTTGGATTTCTTTTTCTATGTGAGAGAGCGGATCTATTCACGCCTCTTCTATGTTACCAATAAACGTGACGTGGCCTTCCTCCTCTTCCGGAAGTCAGTCTGTAAACCTGCTGGCTGTTGAGCTGTTGCAGTGCCGTTAAAATTGGGATATATAACCTCGTCAAAAGAAAACGTAAGTATTCATCAGGTTATCGCTCTTATAATTTGTTGCATTTCCTACTTGGTTGATCATTCAGGTGTGGCATGTCCACACTTCAGCCTTTGACAGTGTCAGTGGTTAGCTAGTTAGCACTGGTCGTGCTGCATTGGCTACAGAGCCAAAATGACTGTAGATTTGAGGGACATTGTTTGATTAATGTGACCCGTACTGCTCGTTTATGTTAGCGGGAACCTTTCTTTTGTTAAAATAATACATAAACCGCCTGCTAAGACTGTTGTTGAGATTGTTTGGTGCTATGTGATGAGAAAGAAAATCAGATTTGTGAAGCCATTTTTCTGTTTCCAAGCCATCCGATGAAATATGACAATACAAA
>JAUESE010061632.1:0-18294 GCA_032274725.1 Malacoctenus triangulatus
AGATATTTCTTACTATGGATTTGCGAAGAACATCGTCAGAGATGCTTTTAGTGATCAGGAGAGCGTGAATGTAATCAGACACTGTAATAAATGCATGTGTTTAGCAGAAGATGTAGTCGCTCTTGTTAGCCGTTCGTGTTAGCTGCTGTTTATATACATACATATGTTGTGGAGAAAATCTGCAAACGTAAATTTGCCGGGCTGAATGCATTCTGTCCCAGATGCAAGTTGTGTGGTTTTTACACATTTTTATGTGTGTTTAAGTGTGCTGTACTTGTGCACAGTTTTCAATTGTAGTTCAGTACATTTATGTCGGTTTTTAATTTTTTTTTTTCCAAGAAATCAATTCAGCACTGTTTTTTCTCTACTAGATCGGTATCAGATCGGTATCGGCAGATACTAAACCTCAGATATCTGCATCAGTATCGGGAGTGAAAAACGTGGATCGGTGCATTCCTAGTTTGTACCGCTCTGTGAGGCTGGAGTGGAGACAGCGCTAGGTGACTGGAGAGGGGAGGGGAGGAGGAGTTGCCAGGGTAATGGATGATTGACACAAATTTCGACCAATCGCTCGATTCGGGCCGAATTGTATGATTGATCAGATTTTTATCAGAAAAACATGAATATAAAATAAAAAGTACATTTTAGTGTTCCAGCACTTAGTGCATTCCTCTTAAATTTTCTTCCCACATGCCTTTTAGGAAAATTTAGAAATTACAGTCCAAAAGTACAAAATTGCTACAAAGGTAAGTATACCTTGAATGCTACCAAAGCCTGAGCATTTATTGCTCACGTGTCAAAGGCAGAGTTCAGAGTCGTGAAGACACAGGATGGAACAGGCTTTAACTGGCAATTCAAACCAGATGTGAGCTCAATTCTGTGCGAGTGCTTTGGTTTACTCAGTACAATTAACTGTTCAAAGCTGACCTAGTTTACATGTTGTTTATAAAAATATATACAACAGAAGTCCCTGAGTGAAGAGTAGCTTCAGTGGAACAGGAAAGCTGAAGGCTGATGTTCATTGATGCGTATTAACTGGAGAGAAAGTGGCCCAGCATGAAAACAGCTCCTAAAACTAAAGGAAATCCCCTGAAAAGAGGCTGCCGCTAAAAAGGCCTTCATGAGAATGTTGTAGTCCTACCAACAGCAGGCATCTCACAGTACTGAAGGCAAATTCATAATATATGATGCCAGTTTGATTGTAGAGCCATGGGCCAGCGGTGAATTAGAGCATGTATAAAAGAGCACAGCAAGGGAACGAGTGACAACTCCCAGAAGCTGCATGCAATCTGAATTTAATGCGTAAACTGTTCAGTCAAGATGCATCAGCTGCAACTGGTTTACAATGAACATGATGGATGGATGGATGGATGGATGGATGGATGGATGGATGGATGGATGTCCCCGAGCTCAGAATGTTGGTGAGGAAATATTGAGGAATGTGTCTGACTGAGACACCGTTGGGTCACCAAAGAAATTCTCTCGTCTTCGTCCATCATGGCTGAATCTGCTCATCACTAAATCTTCATAATGAAAGCAACTCAGTGGGAGAAATACTCTCCTCATATTATGCACATAATCGGCTTAGTCTGTGTGTAAATGTGTGTGTGTGTCATCACTGCAGCCATTTTCAGCCTGCACGCTGCATTACGAATATGTGGGTCACTGTGGGGGAAAAGGAGCAACTAAGAAAATATGTTCTGAAGTTCCTCACAAGGTCTGCTGAATTCCAGTGACAATCGGTCGTATAATAAGCCTGTAAAATGATCTTAATGTGCCCGTCTTTTGCTTGCCTGTCATAGCAATGACTGAAGAGATACTCATGAAGAAATCTATTCTGATATATTTGGAGCAATTGTGTGGACAGGATTTTTTTCCTGCTTCTTTGTTATGTCAAGTTCAAAACAGATCTTGGGGGGCTTGTGTAAGTAGGTGTGTGCCTTATGTCTCTTTAATTCATCTGTCACTATATCTGTTGTTTGTTTTGGACTTTTTTTACCTGTTGGAAAAGTCAATAATTCACTATGTGGACAATAAACGGATAATAACTATTGTAAGATGCATATGGGAATAATGCAAGCAAACAACATTGTGGCAGTCTATAGTGGGTCGAGACCTACGTGTGACCACATGAGATGTTGGGGGCTCCACCTTGTAGGTAAGCTGACATACAGGTGATCCTTCATGTAGGTTGCTTGTTGGCACACAACAGCATCTTTAATCACAACAGGCTGCCTTGCTCTCAAAATGGACAAAATATCAATTTCGACATGCAAACAGATAGTCTTTTTCCTTCTCCCTTCAAAAGGCTGCTGTTTGGTGATGGATCTCTGATCAAAGTTCTGCACGATCTCATTGAACTCCATTCGGGAGCCGTCGAGGCGCGGTAACCGCTCTCGAAGGGGCTGCCGCCGCTTGCTACTCACCTCGACAAAATAGAAGCAGGGCAGCAGACTGACGCTGTCTTTAGACAGCATCCCCTTCTCCCTGGCAGACATGGTCAGGCCTCGAAAAACGTCCACACAGATCCGAGAGAGGCGCGAGGAGGAATGGCAGTGCCCTGCGACTTGTCGGGATCAGGAATGGCTCATGGCGACGCGTTGCGTCGCGTCTCCGCAGATCGTTAAGCACTTCGGCCGTTCGCTGTCGAGCCCAAATCCCCAATAACAGACCAACACGTCCCCCCCCCCCCTTATCCGAGCTCCGGCTGCTGCTGAGTGGCCTGGAGGTTCGGTTCTCAGCAAGTCTTGTGGGATGCTGAGGGTAAGACGGGAGAATCATACAGGCTGGAGCAGGAGGAGAGTCTGCGCAGGCGCACTACGAGCAGGAAGGACGCTTCTGTTTTTTTTTATTCTTTTCCGATAACAATGTATGGGCAGAGAAACTTATGCAGGCTCATGTGTTTGTTTGACCTCCAATTTATTTTTGTCAATGGCCTTCGTCAGCATATGCGTACGTATCAAATGGCTCTGATGATTTTCAATCCTAAAAAGACCAACTGACTTCTCTTCCTCGTGCCTTGCCATGCATCATGCTCACCATCTCTAGTTGCATAGGGGGCCAAGTGCAGGCATGAGGGCTTTAAGTTGGTGTTTTGGGCCCCTAAAGCAGTGGTTGCCAAACATTTTCTGGCACCCATTTTTCTGGAAGAAGATGTAGGCAAAATATAAGTGTTGGCTGATAATAGTCAGGCCCAGGGTCGTTTTACGTCTCTTGCTTATTGTGTTAAAGTCTTATCATATCTGCCATTCTGTATCTTTAAACAGTAAACTGCATTTCTCCTAAGAACTTCCTGATATTTGGGTTCTGCTTTAAATGCTAATGATTCCTGAAAATGTGAAACATAAAAAATAAAAAGGTTGTGTGAAACTGAAATATGAAAGTTAGAAAACTGGGCTCATGTGCTGATTGATGGCCCATGAATAACTTTTTATTGATCCTTGTCTTTTAACTAACAGTATTTTCTGACAGCTTGATTGAATTTAAACCTCATATATGAGCTTTTCCAACTGCAATTGAAGAGTGGCAAGCTAATACGACCAAAAAAATAAGAATTTGCATTCACTGGAGCAAACGATCATCCAACTGGTCTTTTATCTGTGCTAAATAAAATGTAGTTAACAATACTTGAATGAATTGATAACAGATTTACAACTCGCATATTGTAAAACTGACAGCACAATATCGTTCTTGAATCAAATGACTGATGACTCAGGGAAGTAGAAAAAAGAAAGTACTTGGTGCTGTTGTGCTGGATTTCTCTGTAGTTTTGATTTCGTTTACAACACCTGTTCTGTTGGGAAAATACTTGAGTGATATGAGTTTGAGGTGTCTATATTGTCCCTTTGTAGAAGTAGAAGTTACTGACGGAGCACAAACACTTTTTTAATCGTTGATTTTCTGAGGGGAGTTTTATGGACCGTAATTCAACAGTACATTCCTTTGATATTCATACTTACAACTTACCACTCTCCATACATGCTGATAATTTAACTTCATATACTTCTACACTCCCTTCTGATGAGTTCATTCAAGAAGACTGAGGGGCAGTAATGGACAGGTTCTATTAAAGAAGTTTTTTTTTAATGTATCCTAAAAGAAACTGAATGGTAACCAGCTTTCATCATGGCTTCAGAAAAAGAAAATACACTGATTGAACATTAATTGGAATCATTGATGCTCATTATAGAATGTATGAATATATGTTTTAATTTATATCTATAATTTTAAAAGATTGACTTGCTTTTTTGCTTTTGTTTATTATGCTTATTTATTTTTGTCTGTGTTCCCTCTATAACTTTGTTTTTGATATCTTCTTGTGATGTTTTGCATATTATGTGTCAGACCCCAGAAAGAATAGCTGAATTTTTGCTGCAGCGATTGGAGATCTAAATTAAACTACAAGCTAAAAACTTGTTCCTCTGTGCGTGCATGTGTGTGTGTTGTGTCTGTTTGTTTGTGAGAAATAGTGTGTCACTGAGAAACTGTTCATCTGAAATGTACATCTGCTTTAAAGAGCACAGTGATAATTAAGCTAGTTAATATTTTAACTCTCTACATGTTAGTTTGCTCTTGTGATGGCAGTTTGTCTTCACATAACCTGTCTTAAAACAAGAGCCCAGCTTTGACACTTGATCTCCTCAGACGGGCATGGATGAACAGCTTCTGTCACTGGTCCTGTCAACAGACTCCACGTGCACAGTGGGTCAGTCTGTTTCTGTGCATGTCCAGGCACTTATTACTGCTTAAATGGAGGTGAAACTACCTTCAGAGTCACCATACAGCCAGAATATGCAGGTTAAAAAGACCTGTGAAACAGAAAGACCTTCATCGTTCAAGTGGTAAGGTGAAAACAATATAGAAAAGTGCATTCACATTGTCGATTTCATTTTGACTAAGAATATAATCTTTTGTCAATATTCTCATCATGGTCATTGAATCAAAATAAGGTGGATCCAGAGCTGAAAAAGGACTGCTGATACAAGTTTGTGAATGTATCCAAAAGGTATACAGAACTCACACTATCTTTTTCCAGTTTACCACACTGTGCAGATGAATGATTAATTACTAAATTAATATCAATAAATACATAAATACACTTTAGCAGTTACTTTTGTGCGGTCGCCTCCAGTGTATCATCCAACTCTTGTTCTGAAGGTCAGGAACAGTAGCCAAAAGAGTATCCAGCCCCACGATGTGTGCATATGTGCATATGACGATGATTATGATGACGATGAAGATGATGATGATGATTATACTTAGCAGTCTGTGCTTCTTATTCCGACTTTTTTTCCATGCACCTCTCCTTTGCTGGGGGATCTCAATGTGTTGATATTTCCGATAGCAAGGAAAGGCAACACAGAGAACTGACAAACCACGTTGCGCATGCGCTCAAATAAAACCTCCGTTACCGCACAGCGAAGGCACCGAGACTAACAAGTGGGGAATGTAGGAGAAGTGTGAGCTGAACTGAGACATATTTCAGCAAAAGCTGCAGCGGGGAGGCCAGGCGGAGACCTCCTTTACTTTGGAGGGGACTGCACCAACTCAAGGAGCTGTCCAAGGTAGGACTTTATGCCCGAATCTTCCTTCATCTGTGCCTGTCACTTTCGAGCAAGAAGTCTGTGCTCTTTGGTATTTCACACTCCTTAAACAATTTACCTATTAACAACTAATAATTTATTCAAATAAAGTTACCCTTAAGAATGTAATAATCCTCTCCCTCAGCGTCAAATTGCAATGTTACTCAACCCGAGGGAATTCGGACTTTTCAAGAAGTTAAGGACGCTGTAGTCTTTGTCAGAGGTGAGTAGCGTACCCGAGCAAGAGCATTGTTATTTTCACTCAAGTAAAAGTACGTAATGGGTGTCCAGAAACAGCCAGTTTGAGGGGAAAAAAGTGCTAAAATACGAATCGAAGTGATGAGTGTCTTTTGAGTTACCTTTTGTTTACCTGAATTGGAAAAAAATTCTAATACGTTTCCAGTGCAACAATATCTTCCTTTTTTTGGAGGTTATTGTAAAAATACACTCTCATTCTGGTCACACAACATACACACTGTCCTCCAGATTTTAAAGCTCACAGTTTCAACCACTTTCATGATAAACAATATGAGCCAATAAACACATTTATCCATCAGACAGTAACACAAGTACCTCTTGCGTGAGATGCAAGGAATACATCTGTAGAATGCACACAGTTACATTCTCTCCATTACGTGGAGACAGTTAAGAATGTTGAACATTGAAAATCTGAGAAATCTGGCTAGTAAAATGAAAGTAAATGTGTTTTCAAAGATGGAAAAACATAAATAATTAATTATTAAATGTTGTTTTGTAATTAAAAATTGTATGTCTTTGTTCTTAAGATTTATATAACCTATATATAACTAAAGATAAAGTTGTTGTTTGTTTAAAATACTTTTTTTGGCTGTTTTTAGTGAATTTACACAGTCCGGGTTTAAAATGACCCGCTCCATAACAAATGTTATTTTCTTTCAAAATAATACAAGGGCTTGACCTTATCACCTTTTCTTTTTTTTTTTTTAAATAACAAGAAACTGAAAACACAGATGTATTGTAGATTTTGTTTGTGTTCGGGTTTGTGGAGCTGTAATGTAAGTTATTATACCGTTTCTATGATTAACTTTGCTGAAGAAATAGCATTGCCCTTCATGGTGTCCTGGACCCTGCCCTTGGAGATATACAGTGTCTTTGCCTGCCAAAGTCTTGGTCATGTCTTGGCTTCAGCTTACCAGTGTGTCTCAGTCTTAGTTCAATCTCTTCTCAGTGATGTCCTGGTCTGGACAAGCATTAAGTAATGACTGCCCTATCATATGTTGGTGCAAGTGGTACCCTTCCTCTTAAACTCGGGCACTCAAGATAATTGTGTGCAAGCACAAGGCATTAGCCTACTTAATAAAAAACAAAATAAACATTGTTTAACAGTTTAGAGAGCTTTCTGCCTCCTGTTCTTGATCAGAAAACTCGTTTAATGAAGAAGCTGGGCAAGTTAATGCGTTATTTTCACGTTAACCCATCAATTTATTGACGCAGATAATTATTTTATCACACATTAGCACGTTTTGTTCACATGCTTTAATTTTGTAAAAGTCTGTTGCTGATGGCTGAGGAACCAGAAAAGAAAGGAGGTTGTAGAAGAAAACAGAACAAGCATGGAGAAGAAGAGTAAAGGTACAGAACTTTGACATGGTCATTTTCATTATAAAGTACTTCCAGACAGTGGATTTGACAAAAACAAAGTCTTTGTAGCCACTGCCAAGCTGAATTTTCTTCTCACAGGAGTACTTCCAGTCCAAAATATCACCTTAATGTGAAGCACACTGTACCTTTGTCTTTGTTTCACCTCTGTCGTTCATTTCCAGCTTGTTCTTCTTTTCATAATCCATAGTGATCAAAAAAGAAAATTAAAAAATTACAAATTTTTGACATTATGATTGTCCACCCTTAGGAAATGAGCTTTCCCTGAATTCTTCAAGTGCACTCTTGTCTATGGTTTTGCCAAATACTGAAACATCCATTTGCTATTTTAGTATTCTAAGAAAACTTTGAATTCGCATTCGCTGATCACCATTAATGATTGGAAACAATAAGGTGAACAGAGGGAGAAGGTTGACTGTTGAGAGTATCGTTACAGTCAAATTAACACGAAAAAGCAAGATCTTAATTTATGCATCTGCAGGTACGAATGAGTAAGGCTGTGAACTGTAGTTTGCAGGTAATTTACTAAGAAAGGGTGTGCGACTGACAACAGGTAACAAAGTACTGGACAACAAAGTATTTGAGACATGCTTGTTTAAATAAGGGTTTTGCATTATTCGTGGATATGCAATGTGGGAGAAAATCTGTGAAAAGGTAAATGCAGTTGGTAAAATGATGCAAACAGTGGATGAAATTGTGGCTGGCTCCAAATCCACTCTGAGTTCCTCCAACAGATCCAAAATGGCCTGGTTGGATAGTTAATGTACAAAAATCAACATATTTTACATTTGCAATGTTAAGGGACAGTTTAATTTTTCTTCATGCAGCTCGTGTTTAATTTATAAAATGATCGGCACAACAGCTTTCAAATTGCTAAACTATCAGCACAGCTCGATTTCAGTCAAATACAGCTGTATCATAACTTTACTGATGCCCTCAGTAAAACTTGGCATTTTTAAGATGCATTTCCACTGATGAACAGCAGGAGGCAGCAACAGTCAGTTCAGTATTGGAACAAAGTTGGTTTAGCTGGGAATGGAGTCCTTCAAATGTGTCGACTGAGGTTATCAGTGGAGCTCCACTGTGGTGTCATGTTGTGAGGCAGGAGCGCCTCTGAATGCCTGTGAATGTGCATGCTTGTGTGTGTGCAAATGAGAAATCAACTGATGGAAAAACAGGACAACAAAGCTTTGCTTCAAAATGCAGCTAAGATCAAACAGACACAGACAGAAATCAGTGGCACAATCCAATGTAAGGAAAACAAATTCTTTTTGGCTTTAAGTGCACACCTGAAAGCACAATGGAGGAATATCAGAACCCACAGAACAAAATGCTTGCTCATTAGAATGAACATGCAAACAAAAAGCAAAGAATCTTTTTATTGTTTCCAAGCAATGAAAATTGCGAGCATTTGAGCCAAGGGATAGACTGAAGCAAGACACAGACACACCTGATGCTGAGGTGTCTCAATTTGAGGATGGTCCACATAGTCATTTATGTTTATGTTTATGTTTATTTCGATATGATTATGAAAATACAGTTCATTTAAAAACAAGAAGGATTTTGTTGTTATTGTAAACCACCAGTGGGCGCTGTGGCGCATGGAGGGGGTGTGAGATGATCACATGATTCACATGATTTTATACATTAGCAGATCACCAACATGTATAAGATATAGTTTCAGACTTGGATAATTTGTTTTGAAATGACAATCATTTTACCTCTTATGCAGAAAATTTACTTCGACAAGCAAAAAACAATTTTTTTGTGGCAAAAAAAAAATACTTACCACATCTCCTATCTGCTTCTCTGGATCACAGCAAGATGGAAATGATGGGTACTTCCTGAATCTATGGTCACATGACAAAACATGTGCATGATTATCTAGATAAGGGGTGGGTCATCTTACTCAGTGGCTCATCTTACCTCACTCTGTTAATGGATACTGGCGATATCCTACCTTGAAGTATCTCAGCCCTGACTCGAACAGCTCAGTGAATGTGTTGGCATGAACCTCACTCCCTGTTGTGTCAGTCAAGCTGAACACACCTTCAGTCACAATTAGGACCTGCAGACTTGATTTGCCTGTTACTGTTGCTGTTAGTGTGGGGAGCGCGCGTGGGGGGGGGGGGGGTCATTTTCTATATGAATTCAATTAATTAAATGACAGGATAGCTCTAAGAACAATTTATCTGAACCAATGTTACTAAAATGAAAAGTCGATGTGAACAAATATCAAAATGTCATGCAGCTTAGCCCCTATAATGAAAAATACTTATTTCCATGCCTTTGAGGGAACTTATCTCAACTCTGGTCCCGATCTCGAAATCGGGTGTGGAGTTTGGCCCCCCAGGAGGAGCTCAAAGTAGAACTGCTGCTCTTCCACATAGAGAGGAGCCAGCTGCTGTGGCTCAGAGATCTATGAGGAGGCCTCCTGGTCGCCTGCCCAGGGAGGTGTTCCAGGCATGCCCAACTGGGAGGGAAAGACCCAGGACGCGCTGGAGGATTACATTACCTGGCTGGCCTGGGAACGCCTTGCGGTCCCCCCGCAGGAGCTGGGGGTGGTGGCCGGGGGCCCCGCGACCTGACTCCAGAAAAGCGGTAGACAATGAATGGATGGATGGATGATGGAACTGACTTTGAAGTGTCTCAAAATAAACCTTATGACACTTAGAAATATAACTCCCTCTTGAACTTAAACAGATATTTCGGTGTGATGCAGTAAAAAATACATTGTGCTGTTTTGTCACAGTAAACATGAGCAGTCTGTCGAAAACTACAATTTCATGTTAAATGTTTGTGACTGACAAAAAGTTATATTATACTTCACTAAGAGCTGTATTATTTTCATAACAAAAAAAGGTAGAAATAAAAGACCAGTTGACACGCGGTAGAAACTGAGTGGGGGCGGGGGCGTAACAATAGAAGTGTGAAATAAAGGATCAGAGTTGAGAGTAATAAGTTCAGAGATAATATTTAAACATTTACACTTAAAGGTTTGATTTAGTGAAACTTCCTTTTTACATGCTTTTGACAAAAACTATTTATCAACTAAAAGTTAATTCTAATGGATTAACTCAATACAGAGTATAATTAACTTCACTCGTGTATGTCTGGTTTAACACCAAGAATTCAATTCTTCTCAATTTGCTGTGTCGCATAGTTTCAACCCATAGAGGGAGTGGTCACTCCTCCTTTTGCACGACAAAAACACCAAATTCACATACTTTGACTAAAATGTCAAGAATTGAACAGAAAATCAACAACACTACTTCATAACCAGATATGTTTGTTTTCAGCAGAGAAGTATTTTTGTTCTTTAATTACTCTGTAAGCTTCCAGACATTTCCTCCCGACTAGCTGGTATTCAGTTCAAAAACAGATGTTACAGATGTCTTTTTTCCAGTATCTTCTCTAACCCATCTCTAAAATCATTTCTCAAAGGTATCTCAAAATGTCATTACTTGCTGTCTGAAAAAGATTGCCCGATCACAATGTTCATACTTCACACCATTATTTCTGTCCTCCACAAGGGTTTGTTCTCTCCCTATATTGAGATACTCTCCTCGTCACTGTGTGTTGTTAGCTTCTTACCGCTTTTCAAAACCAGACAACTACAGTTTTCATTCCCACCCTCCTGAGTGACATAGCAGCTTGTACAGCTCGTGTGGCATTGGTGCTGACCCTTCTGGGAAAGGGGGCAGTAGCACCTGTCCCCAGCGGCGACATCTGTTTCCCTGATTTGGGGAGGCCCGGGTAAATCAGTTTGCCGACTGTAACCAGGGTGTTACATTAAATTAGGCATGTTTGTTAGAATATATAATAACGGTGTCTGGGCCATTCATGTACAAGATTGACATTTGCAAAAGAAAATAGAGAAGTGCAGCATTGGTCCAAGTGACATCACTGTCCACAACCCTTCAACCCAAGCAAGGTGAAGTCGCTCCAAGTTATTGAAGTGGAGGGTATGTAGTGGTGGACTGGGTTGAGTTGTGGGCTGATCAGCAAGTAGCGCAGGGACTTAAGTAGGGAAGGGTGGATGCAGAGCAAGCCTCCTACCCGACCTGAGCAGGCACAGATGCAGTTCCTCCACAGGTGGGGGTGGGGTCTGGGCTGAGTACAATCTCAGTTTGTTTTGCTTTTAAACAGCTCCAAGCTCGCCATCCATCAACCTGGCCTATATAACAAAGACCAGTATAAACTCATGTGCACAGAGTTTAGTCTGAATAAAGAATACAAGCTGTATTATAAATAACTAATCCAATATTGTTCAATATAAAAAAATGTCAATAAAAGGTATCAAAGGTATTCACGATATTAATAAATAACAGTGGTCAACATTCATTGCACTAATGGACACCAAAGTGCTTTCTGAGTGCATAATGCAACAGAAGATTCATTTTGGGCATCAACAATTGATTAGAAGTTGGACCTAAATTCCTTGAAATGCATTCACAATAAATCAAAATTCATGTAGACACAGATGGATACTATACATCATAATACACTCATTTCCATTTATATAAAAGAGAAAATGGGCCTAAAATGAAAAGGCTAACCGAACAATTCAAAATTAATAGAGTGGCTAGGCTAAGCTAACTGATTAAAAAACAAGGCGCTTAGCTAATGATGGCAACACTTACCAGTTCTGCATTACAAAACAGTCCAAACTTCTTTTGTTTCAGCACTGACAGCTTTGGTGGATGGCTCCTAAAGTCAGAAACTACATAGGTTCAGTTCATATAACTTGGTTGAAATGTTGAAATGAAACTTTTCTGGAAAATTTTCATCGTGCACCCTTTGTAAATCTCACCCACCCCGAGTCCTTTGAGCTCAGAAGCTCAAGCAAATCAAATACTGTATATCTGTTTCTACTTCAAGTAACATGCTTTTTTTGTTTGTTTGTTTTTTTTTTTTTTACAGTTGGAGCTGATTGGAAACACAGGTCAACATGCCTTCAAAGCATCTCAGCAAAAAACAGAGAAGACAAGTTTACAGATCTCTGGCATGGGAGGTAAGATCTGGCAAAAAAAAATTCTGGTTTATTTGACATTGCTGCTGTTGAAAATGACATTGATTTGTTATTGTGAATATGAATTGCTGCTAAACATTCAGAGCAGCTGTGTGTGCGGTTGGTTTTGCACCTGGGGAGGAGCAGCCTGTCGCTGAATTGGGTCCTCTGGGCAATGAAGACAGTGTGCAGAGGGTGGCTGGCATCGTCCATAATGGCCAACAGCTTGTTTAGTGTCCTCCTCTCTGCCACTGCCACCAGGGAGTCCGGCTCCATGCCCGCTGTTGAGCTGGCCCGCCTGATTAATTTGTCCAGCCTCGATGTGTCCCTCTTTGATGTGCTGCTGCCCCAGCACACCACGGCGTATCAAAGGATGCTGCCGACCGCTGACTGGGAGAACATCCGCAGGAGTTTCCTCCAGATGTTGAATGACCAGAACCTCCTCAGGAATTACAGCCTGCTCTGTCCCCTCTTGTACAGGTAGTCTGTGTTGCAGGTCCAGTCCAACCTGTTGTCCAACCACAGCCCAAGGTACTTGTGGTTTTCTACAAGTTCAACCTCATGTGCCTCAATCAGAACTGGTCGTGGACATCGTCCGGATTTCCTGAAGTCTATGACCAGTTCCTTTGTCTTTGAGGCATTGAGTTGCAGGTGGTTTCCTTTGCACAAGACAACAAAGTCGTCCCCCAGATTCCTGTACTCACTTTCTTTGTCATCCTTGATACACCCCATGATGGCTGTGTCATCTGCATACTTCTGTATGTGGCACAGCTCTGAGATATAGCAGAAGTCCGAGGTGTACAAGGTGAAGAGGAGAGGGGCCAGCACTGTCCCCTGAGGAGTCCCTGTTCTGCTGACCATGGTGTCAGATGTGGTGTCCTTCAATCTGACATACTGTGGTCTGTCAGTGAGATAATCGGAGATCCAGTCCACTCTACTCCCATCCTTTCTAACTTTCCCTGCATTAATGGGGGTGGATGGTATTAAAGGCACTTCAGAAGTCCAGAAAAAGAATCCTCACTGTGCTGCTTCCCTTGTCCAGGTGTAAGTGAGCTCGATGGAGGAGGTAAAGCACAGCATCCTCCACCCCAACATTTGCCCGGTAGGCAAATTGTAGAGGGTCCTGGGCGTGTTGAACCTAGGGCCTGAGAAGGTGGAGGAGGAGCTGCTCCAGCATCTTCATTGCTGAAGTGAGTGCTACCAGTCGGTCATCATTCAGCTCGCTGGGCCAGGTCTTTTTCAGCACTGGAATGATGTAGGATGTCTTCCAGAGGGTGGGCACTGTCCCCAGCTGCAGGCTGAGGTTGAACAACCCCCAGTTGAACAGCACAGGACTCGAACATCCGTGGACAGACTTTGTTCAGTCCAACTGCTTTCCCATGTTGGATCTCTCTCAGTTGTCCCCTGACCTGGTGCTGTTTTGTGCCTTTTTTCAAGCTGTTTGACTTTCCAGTGGTTTTTATTTTACCTTCTTTTCAATGGGTTTTAGAAAGCTCCTTTCCCACAGAAGCTGTGCATGACAGTGACAATGCCACATGGTGTTCCCAATGTCAGTTAAGCAGATTAATGATTCACACAGGATAGCAAAGGCAGCACTGTTTTTGTTTTCACAAACGAAGCCAACTCCAGTAACAGAAGGGTGAATAAAATTTCTCTGTGTCAAGTCAAGCCACTGGGAGGCTTTGACATGAATTTAAAAAAAAAGCAAAACAAAACAAAACAAAGAAAAACATTTCACCTGCGAGTAACTGTTTTGTTAATTTCCTCATTGGTGATAAAAAACGAACAACTCAGGCACCTTGTGATTTCCCAGTTTGTGGTCATAAATGGTTTTCTCAGCTGTTGTGAATAATTAAACTTTACTGTCTTGAATTTATAATTTTGCTGTTCATTTCCATCCATCCATTATCTTCCACTTATCTGATGTCAAGTCACAGGGTCAGCAGTCTCAGCAGACTCCCAGACTTCCCTGTCCCCGGCCACCACCCCCAGCTCCTCTGGGGGGACCCCGGGGTGTTCCCAGGCCAGCCGGGTGATTTGATCCCTCCATTGTGTCCTGAGTCTTCTCCGGGGCTTCCTTCCAGTGGGGCATGCCCTGAACACCTCCCTGGGGAGGCGACCAGGAGGCATCCTAAACAGATGCTCAAGCCACCTCAGCTGACTCCTCTCTATGTGGAGGAGCAGTGGCTGTACTTTGAGCTCCTCCTGGGTGGCAGAACTCCTCACTAAATCTCGAAGGATGCGTCTGTCATGTATCTTCTTCTTCGGTTGATGCGTGGAGTGATGAAGGAAGTCTGCTCACATGGTCTTGTAGTTTCTTCAATCGTTTATTACAAACACAGTGTCAAAGCGAGTTGTTCGAACCGAACTCGGAGAAAAGGCGGCCAATGCTTTTTTCTGAACTATCTTTGGTGCACATCTGGTTATAAAGGTTATGGGTTTGGCTCAATAACTCGGCCCTCCTATCTTCTCCGTGTCAGGCCGTATTTGGCGCGTGGTGCCGAAGCTTGTAAGCCCCCCTGTTGTGGGCATGTGTATGTTGTAAAATGATGTTATCATGAGGTTTTTTATTTGGGTTTAAAGGGCCCAGTCTTTTGCCCCACCCCCAGCCCGTCTCTGATTAGTTCCGCTAGTGGATCATTCCGTTATGGATACATAAGGATGTACCCAAATGCAGGCTCAGACGGAGGTGGGTCAAAAGGGATTTTATGCAGAGTGAGGGGGCATGGGATAGGAGATGGTTGCTTTGCAGATTCAAAGGGAATGGCAGAGGTGAAACGGGGGTGGAATTGATGGTGCCAGCATGGCCTGTGGGGTGTCCAGCTAAGGCGAGAAAGAATGAGCGAGCAGGTCTCTTCCAGGAGGCACTGATGACAGCCCAATGTAGCTGAATCGACAATCTGATGATGAACAAGTTGAAGCCTACACTTGAAATGCAGAAGAGTTCATGAGCTGATGGAAGGCAGGTGCACTGAACAACCGTGAGCTTGATCCAGTGATTAGCAAGGAGGGCCCAGGGAACTGTACAACGGGGAAACAGAGTCCCAACTGCCCATCATTAGACAACTATGACATGATAAAACAAGAATAAAAAGGGTTCATTCCAAAGTGGCAGGAGAGACAGACAACAGCCTAATAATGTTTCAACATGTAACAGTTCATCTACTATCCTGATGTATTGATTTATGTTTCTACAATCCAACCACATCGATCTGTGCTCTGTAAGTTAGCCTTCCAGGCAACATATATCGATTAAAATTCATCTCAAATGCTGAAGAACTGATTTTATTGAAACATTTAGTGTCTGTGGTATATGTATAGCATGTTATAACCTGCCATGTACTTGTATTTGTAGTTTGGTTGCAGCTTTTATATTTATATATTTATATTTATATTTGATATTTCATAATATTTTTGCAAAAGCACTTCTGGATGGTTGCAAACTGCATTCTATTGCATGTACTTGTGACATCTGCAATGACAATAAAGTTGAATCCTAATTCTAAACGTTACTTGATTCAATCTGCCGGTTTGTGATGTCATCGGCTTTCACAGGCAGCAGTGCAACCCACAGAACAACAACAAAATGCAGCATGGTGGATGGCAGAGGGGATAGCAAGCAAACGATCTTTAAGCCACCTGTTTTTAGTCAGTGTACAGAAAAAATTGGCGTTTGCAAAGACGGAGATGTTCTGAATACGTCACTCGATGTTTGTAGAATAGGCTAAATGGTCCTCCTGTATCCAAGGCACCAGTGTGCCAGCAGAGACAGCTTTTGGTACAGCTGGGTGTACTTTTTTATTGTATTCTTTTTGTTGTTAACAAAAGCTGAAGTATCAGGTAAACCTACTGCTAACTCAACCTGAAGAAAAGTTGGTTGCCCTGACTGTTCTCTTTATATTGTAAATGCACCCAGTTCTTTTATTGTGGACAACACACGAGTGTTGCTCCGCCACCATTTTTTGGCCCCTCATACCGATTCCGATACCCGGCTGTGCAGTATCGGCCGATTCCGATACTGTATCGATATCACACCGCCGTTTGAAAAAACAAAATAAAAGGCCATTTTTTTCTTCTAATTTTGAAGAACTGCTTACTCACTTGGATGTAAAAATCATTGCTTTCATGGCTTGGTCAGGCACTGATTAAAAACCTTTGAGAAACTGGAAAAAAGACTAATACAGAGTGAATCCAGTAGAACATTTTTCTTGCTTACCTCGTATGGATGACTGACAAAAAGTGAATAAACTCCTCTAAAACCTGAGATTTGGCTCTCACAAGCCAAAATAATGCAACATCCATGTAATTACAACATGTATAACAGTGGTGCAACAATAAGTGAAATTGAATTAAAATAAGAAATAACATATATGAGGTATCTTTGAGAGAGATCATAGCATTAAGGCCTATCTGAGGTAAAAACATCTCAGATTAATCAGAATTACCAAGAGATTATTTCACCCTTTAAACCTAGATCGAGGCTGATGTGTACTCTTCTAAGTGCAGCCAGAATTTGTTAAAAAAAATAAAATAAAAAAACATTTTAAATTTTAGTGTTGTATCACCGAGTTCCAACTCCAAACCCAATTGCAAAAAGCAGAAACGAGCAGCAGCAGCAAAAAAAACAGCTCACATCAGTGATAAACATGTCACATGGTAGCAGCACCTTGTAATGCTTACTCAGTCCTCCTGAAGATTCAGGTCCTTGGCGTTCAAGTTCAAATCCAATGGCAGGTTTTTCTTCAAGAAAATGAGTGTTTCTACTTTCTCTCCTCACAGCCCATTCCTTTGCCCTTGTCATCAAGTATGTTTGACCATGCTGAACAGTCCCTGGCTATCTACACTCGTAGAGGGAGCACAGAGAAACTTTGCTGCAGAAGCAGCCTGGGAGGGAAATCGTTCTTTTTTCTTTCCCCAGTACGAGAATGGGCATTCCATGCGGTGGATTGTTTTCTCAGCCAGATATGTCTCTATTTGTACCTGTGTGGCTGTGCTGCTGGCCCCACCTTGTTCTGCATTATACTCTTGGAGGACTTCTTCATACAGCCCCTTAAAGCAGCTCTTGCTACTTGTGCTGGGCTCATCTTCCGTCCGTGGGGCCTTCCTGGCTGGGTCTGCTGCCTCAGTAGTGGCTGACTGTAGTGACCTAGACTCCTCATTCTTCTCCACCTCTTGGGTCAGTGCACTCTTTGCAAGCTTGCTGCTTTCTGCACTTGTGAAGTATCTGCAGTAACACAGTAGACAGAATATATATATATTGAATAAACAGCCTCTTCCTATAGCTCTTCATGCTGGAAACCAGCAGCCTGCAGGGTGTGGTCCCGCCCACTCCGGTGATGTCACAGGGCGGAGTCAGCAGATGCAGTGTTGATGTTGCACCGACCAATCCAATCAAGAGCCTGACCTGGAGCCCCTCCCCCTCAGCACCACTTGTCGCCTCCTGTGACGTCAAAATGCCGACTGGTGCTGAGACTCACCCAGGCGCCGCTCAGCGATCAGCAGCTGATTGTTCGTCACTGCACACCAAATCTCTCCCCTCCTCCACCAGAGAGACCCCGCCCCCCTCCAACAGAGGAAGCAGCAGAGTCGGTGAGCGAGCAGCAGTGCGAGCGAGTCGCCGAGCAGCTCAGAGAGACGACACGGCGAGCGATTCGCCTTCATCTGCAGCTCAGTGCTTCGTGCGGCGACGGCGAGCGCTGCGGTCGGATGGTGGCGACAGTGCGGGAGGCGATGGAGTGGGCTCACCGGGAGCTGCAGGCGGCGCTGAAGGGCGGCGGCGCCCCCTGTGGTGGGCTGCAGGACGGCGGAACGTTGCTGCTGCTGGAGAAATACTCGGAGCTTCTGTTGCAACTGACCCGGGACAAGCTGAAGCAGGTGTGAGGCGGTACGGAGGCCTGGAGGGGGCACAAAGTGTTCACATCAGTGTTCAACTCTATGAACCTTAACGTTGATACTTGGATTTTATCGTTTGTACATAAACTGTTTTATTGTTTTTATTGTTGCAATAAATATTCATATCTCTCAAATAAATAAATAAATAAATAAATAAATAAATAAATAAAT
>JAUESE010061636.1:0-18292 GCA_032274725.1 Malacoctenus triangulatus
CTCCTTAATGCAGATACTTCCTCAATACTGTAGGGGGCAGCATTACGCCAAAGCGGCGTTCAGTCTGTCAAGTCAGAGGAAGAAGAAACCGGCGCAACACCAGCAAAAGATCGTAAAAGATCGTAAAAAATAAATGAATGTTGCGCAACAGCGAGGTAACTAATCCATAACATGGGCCTAAACTAAGAGAATACGATGTTTATCGTAATATTTATATCTCCATTTACAAAGAAATGTCCATTTGGAGCTCGCCATCTTCACCGCCATGTAAAAACGCAATGACTTCCGGGTACTCCTTACTTTTGAGGAAGGTAGCGGAGGCTCCTCAGTTTTAAGGAAGGAAACGGACATTTTTTTCCTCAAACTCGTTCCTTAATTTACCATCCTAGGAAATGGGACAGCCCTTGGTCATCGCGGGAGCGAGCAATTTAAGGAAGAAGGTTGAGGATTGAGGATTGAGGAAGACAATCGGAACGCACCCTTGGGACAGCACTTGGTCGTCGCGGGAGTGCACATTTTGGGACTGAGGGTTAGGATTGAGGTTTATGGGAGGAATTGTAACGCACCATTCGTTATTGGCGAGAAAGCAAATCAAAATATAGGTGAATTGTTTAACAACTAAAAACAAGAGTTTACCTGGATCAGTCGTTCCTAATTCAAGAACAAAAGGTTGGAATCACTCATCTGCTTACTAACTGACACGTCAAAGGTCTAAAACTATGTTCCAGCTTACTAATAAAAGCAGTGACCTGATTTTTAGATGAGGTCTGTGGTGTTGGATCGAGCAGACTCACTTAAATCCAACCGTTTGATATATTAAAAGCTTCACATGAACAGAGTTTCCTTTGAGACATTAAAGAAGCACTGATGAAATTTCAGAGTGTCTGCAAGCTTTGACTGATTGGTTGTATAGGGGGCCTATTCAGTCCCATACCAATGGCAGCTGCTATAAGGACCAGCTTTGGTTCACTGTCTGGCTAAATGACACACATGGAAAGGCAGAATGCATCATTTTAGCTTGGTGACAAGCAGGAACATCAACTCCCAGTTCTGGTGCATGAAAACACCGGACCAAAACAAACTTCTTTGACTCTTAGCTGGTTTGGTGAGGCCTTAGTGTGTAGAGCTAACAAGAAAAAACAACAAACAATTGTGTGTGAAAATTAGGACAAATTAGATTTTTACATAGCACTACATTTTGTAAAACATGCCTGGCATCTTTTAAAGGATTCCTTTTTTTTCCAATGAACTAAATCTTGGTGAGAGGTGGGGTGCTGGTTCAATTATCCTCATAACATTTTTGGATTGAAAATCAGCTCCAAAGAACTCACCTGCTCCACGTTATATCCATGCTTTTCTTTCGCAATAGCAATGTATTCATCCACTGTTAAAGGAAACGCACACTGTTAGCTGGGCCTGGAAGAGAATGCTGGGTCCAAGCAGCTGCAGGAAGTCAGTGGGGATTTCTCACTCAGTAAATTCGCTCACTTACATTTGGAATCAACAATAGTGTGATAGGGAGACCACACCAACATCCCTCCACTGTCTTTATCCGTGTACTTGGTGGGACCTAACCGTGAAGAAACAGCAGGGAAAAAAGGGTCAAGAAATCATTTGGGTTTTTGTTTTGTTTAATCAACACATTAGATTGCCCTTATAAATCAGCATAATTGTGATTCTTTTTCATGCAGTTCATCCATCTGCTGTGCAGAATGACTCAACATCCATGAAATTTCTGTCGCAACACATTTCAGTCAGTTTTTTAGCTCATTCAGGAGCTTGTGAAAAGCTGCTTCTCTGGCTGGCAAACATCTCACCACTCCTGCAACCACTGTTCTGTGTGAGAGACTGGTCCCAGTACAGGCATCATTGTAAGCTGGAAGCACTCAGAGAGCGCAAACCTCCACCAAGACACCTGTTCACTTTTCCTGCTTCAAGCTCTCTTGAAGGGACACAAACTCTTATAAGCACACCGCAGAAATGTTGTTATTTATTATACTGGATCACCAGATGAACAGTTCACCTCCAGAATTTATTCCCTCATCCATCTAAAACATTTCATCTCAATCTGTTCAAGACTGAGTATTTTGCAAAAACACAGCCAACCAGAAACTGCTGTAGGGCAGGACACTGTTAGACAGCATGTTTGTTCACCCTGAAACTGAGCAAACTGTCTAAAAATTCATCTTCACCATGTGCATATATTAATATGATCAGGGTATTCGACGACATTATGGTGTGTATTCTGCACGTCTTTCTCTGTGAGACAAGCAGCAGGGTGGTTCCATCCCCGTCCACTCAGTCATCTGCACCGTCTCCTTGGTCAAAGCGTACTGCCATTCAGTATATTGAAAATGAGCAGGAGCAGCTCTGCTTTTCCAGCTTCCTCCTTAAACCAGTGTCCGGTCTTGTGACCGTCATCTGCCTTGTTCATCTTCCTCCAGTCGGTTGACATGTTTCTGTCCTAAAGTTCAGAGTGTGGAGGTCGTGATTGGCTATTAGTCAACTGGTGCCTCCCATATGATTCTCCATTCCCTTGCAATCGCATATGAACAGGCCTGTTTTGTTTTTCTTGTCCTTTTCACACGTCAGACCGATCTGTTACATTGGCTTTATCGGCTGCTGCCCTGCCGTTGCCTCAGTTTAGCCATGACTGATTTTGCTTGATTTGATTTGCCTGTTTTGGCTTTGCCATTCAGGTGTAAAATGTTGTTTTTGCTACCTGGTAGAGGTTGTTTTTGCATATTATTGTGATTGATTTGGGTTTTTTTGTTACCTTTTCTTGTTACTTCATATTCATTACTTGTTTTCGGAGGGACACTTGCTCCTGCTAGGGGAGCCTGTGTGTTAGGGTTAAAACAGGATGTAAGAGGCAGAAAAAAAGTGCAGGGGCTTTTTTTGCCCACAAAGAAAGAAGCATTACAGAAGCACAAAGAACGTGCCAACAGGTGGCTGCTTGCAGCAGCAGCCCATCTGAGTAGTGAGTGGCAGCCTTTGATCGACTGCTGGCACTGGGCTCAAGCAACCCAACCTTCTGCAGGGTGGCCTATAAAGGCCGAACCAAAACATGAGGATTTCAATCCATTCACGTGTCTTCATTTGGTCCAACTTGAAAAGCACTCAATAGATTGTCCATGAAACAACACTGAGTACAATTACTTTAAAGTCCATGTTGGTCTTTAAAACTGCTTACAGTCTGTTTTTGTTTATTAGTTCAGTGTCATGGTGTACTGATGTGAAGATAACTTATGTACCTGACCAGTAGTTTGACTACCGACTGACATTCATTGTTAGCCTATATTGTCATGACTGCCTTCTACATCCCAAGTATTGCCACTGTCACCACGACTACGTCCACCACACTCTTTTCCAAGGAAGTTTCTGCTTCAATTATTTTCATCGTAAACAGAACTCAAATTGCGATCCTACGTTTTGTTCTGGAAGGCCACTCTGTCTTTGTTGCTTTGCACACCGAAATACAAATATGCAGTAAAAGTATTTTGGTGAAACCGTTTTGAGTAAAACTGTCCGAGTGTTCTCGCTTTATTCACACTTCAGTTCACATCACTGTATATAAAAAAAATCTGGATTTTACAAAAATTTCTGTTAAATAGGGGCTATTTATTGAAAACAGTGGATTAACAAGCAGTTCCACATACTCTGCAATATGTCTTAATGAAACTCTCTCCTTATTTTGATCTTTGACTTTGCACTTTCCTAAACAGAGCTGACATGGAACCATGGTCAATGACTTCATGTGTGGGTTCAAAACCAGCATGCGCACTGGAAACAACTTTGCTCAGCTACACATTTGAAATAACTATTTCTGTGTCCAAAGATGTTGTGCTGACATGCTGCACATTAACACTCACTGGGGGCTTTGGGTTTATCTAATATTCCAGATTATTTACCTGGATAGGAAACATAGCAGCCAAGGTGCCAATGCTCTGGAAGGTTACCTTCATCCACCTTTCTCTGGAGAGGAAAAGATATTCAGGGGGCCTGAACTGGTGTTGGAATTAGCTGGTGATGACACAGCGGGCGTGAAACAAGTGTTTGCAGGTGTGTTTTTTTTCACACCATGACCTCTCAACATTAACCTCAATTAAAATATATGAACGTTTGTTTTCTGAACGTCGGGGGTCTGTTACCACAGCACCACAAAATGTAACAATGTCATCCCGGTATATTTGCAAAGTCTACAGAAAAAACCAATAACAAAGGAACACCAGATGTAAAGAAAGCAGTGAAGACTGAAGCCTGGATCACTGAACCCTGATGTAATGGATCCACTCAAGAAACACATCCCCACATTCAAAGTATTGCCCCTTAGGGCTCTGCAGATTAATTGGTAAATTGTCTACGCACTTGTGGACAATCTACTCATAGACACGTAGCCTGCTGTAATATAGTATTGGTTGATTCTTCATTTTCCAGACATTTCTTTAGAGTCTGCCAAAAACCTGACATGACGAAATCTAAGCTTCTTCACTTACATCACTGGGCCTATCCCCCTCAAATGGTCCAATCAGAGACAATCAGAAAAAGAAAAAAAAAACAAAAACCAATGACTCCCATTATCGTGGCAACAACATTGTAGAAAAATGAAAGCAAACCCACAAAATATTATGGGCAGTCAACCCAAGATCCTCTGCATCCTCATTTCAATTGCTATCCAATCACCGTCCAACCTGCTGACATCTGTGTGGACAAGGACGTTATATCCTGTGTGGTGCAATAACAACAACAACAACAATAACACAGAGATGTTGGCCACCAAGAAAGTGGCGTTGCTATGTGGAGGCAGAGGAGACTATATATTCTGGAGACACAATTGTACATATGCTGTCTTGTGTTCGATGTGGTCACAACCTTAGGAAGCAGTTTTACAACAAGGACAATAATCTTGCCTCAACATTTTTAGTGTATTCACCCGTGTATGTTTATGTAATCAAGAAAGACCTGATTGAAGTGTGATCACAGAAATCACATGTTCATGCAAAGCTGAATGGGATCAGAGTTTCGAACACACAAAGCAATGTTGGAGTGCGTCAAGGCGAACTGATGTGCAGTCCAATTGTTGTCATCATTGTGAATTAGATTTAATTGTGAACTCATTTAATTTTGTTTTCAAATTCTTAACCGAGCAAAAAACGTTTTCAGTAATGCAGTGAGGTTCTGTTATTCACTGACTGCTATGTGGCAGTGTTTGGATTTTTAAAAAACTACTTTTTTATTTTTATTTAAACAAAAAAAAATGCCTTTTACAACTTTAGCAGTTATGCAGCTGTTACCTGAGAGAGGAACTGAAGCTCTTTTTTTCAACTGAGTTGAGAACTCGCACCTTATTTACAGCAGCTTTGTAGGTAGGTAAAAATACTGGAATGTCTCAGGAACTTGATGATCAGCTGTTAAAGTTGTCTGATGTACCTCAGCACTTTATTCGAAGTAAAGTTTTTGGCAGTTTTTTTCTTTATCTCATTTTGCACTGACATTCTGTAAATCGTTCTTGTTTGCATTTGACAGATATTTATGGCGGTTGATCGCAGATCCCCCCGCCTTATATCCATACAACATTTCTTCACTGCTGCACACGGACAGACTGAACCAGGGTGCATGCACCGAGGCTACCTCAGTCCGACGCTCAGGCAGAAAGCAGGCGAAAAAAAAAGCCTCACCTGAATCAAAATCAGGAATATTCGCCTGGTAATCTGCTCCAACCCGCATTCCCACATCTGAAAAACACAGACAAAACGCATCGACGACGTTGATAAACCGCGAACGTTACAGCTGCGGACATGAGAAACCGTGTTGTTCGAGGCTATGCTCACCGTGGTCGTCGTCGCTGCCACTTTCATCAGAAAAATGTCCGTTGGAGGCGTTGGACGGGCTCTTGGTGCCGTTTGAGCGGCCTTTGCCTAAATAATCCGAGCCTTTATCCATCATCCCTGGCATTTCTGCGATTCACTGGAAAGTTTTTGCTTCAATATTGGGAAGGGAAGCGTCGGTCGGAGGGCTCTCAGCCGCGGTGTTGTACGCAGCTCCGTCTGGCTTGCTCCTGCTTCTTTTCACGCCCACCTCGTTTATACCATTTCATTTTTACTATGACATATCCGAGACATTAATGGATGGACATTGACGGAATTCCATGCTTAAAATATGTCTCTACATCTTGTGTCTTGCAACTGAAAGGCTTTACTGAGTTGGAACTAACTACCCCAGCGGAAGGTTCCCTACGTACTGTCTGGTGGCGGTGCAACGTCTGCTGCTGCTGCATAGACCGAAACTCGATCCTTCCGCTTTTCGCAAACTGATAGAATAAAAAAAACCGAAACAATCAAAACTCATCAGCAACGAAATATTGAGGCATTTGTAAAAGATTTGTGTGGAAGTCTAATGTGTTGAAATGGTTTAGTTAAGTGAAAGATTCTAAAGTGAACACATCTGTGACAATTGATTATTGATTGATTATTATTAATTCTCCCTTCACATGTCATTAGATTTTTTTCATCAACATCACTGACTCGATACTGCAGACGATTTTTTTCTTATATTCTTTATTTATTTTTACTGTTTGTTTGTTTGAAAGCCACCTCATGCGCTGCTTTCTTGAAACCAGCAGAGGGTGACACAATAACAACAACCTCAGTCACTGCAGCTGTTCGAGGCAGTGATGCGGATCCGTGCGCGCCTTTAGTGCTCTCACTAAATCCAGCTGCGCACTCCGGGACTGACTGACTGACTGACATTTCTTCTCCAATTCATATTGTTTCTTCCCCTCTTTCTTCATATTAACCCTGATGTTCCCTCTCGTAGTCTTTTCTCGAAATGAGAGTAGAAATTATTGAAACAATAAAAAGAAAGCCATTTACAACTAAATGCAATGCGATGAAAGCCATTTTAATCATTTGAAGCTAATGTCTGAATTTGATTAGATTGGTTGGATCACGTTTTTCTTATTTGCTTACCACACTTCTGTTAGTTAACTTAAAATGTTGCTCTCAGAACTCTGAAATGCCACCATCTGACACGTGTTTTGTCATTGCAGCACATTTTGCTTGAGGCAATCAGCTTTCACTAACTTGCCTAAAATTTCATGTTTTAATGTCCCAATGTCTTTTTTTTTTTTGGAACCTGTAGCTGGAACTTTAATCCACCACCTTCTGCATCATTTACCTTCCACCGCAAACATCCCAAAAATATTGTCTTTGATTCATTCACCCCCCTCTTACCATGTGTGCATTTGAAGGATAATTTCCAAACAATTTCCTCTGACAGGTCCATTCGGCACTTGCCTTCTCAAAGCAGTTCGGACACACTGCGCAATGCAGTGTCTGCATGGTTCTCTACGTGGAAACCATGAGGAACTCTCAGTGCTCGGTGTCGCCCTCTACCGTCTGGCAGGGATACTGCCTTTCTGACTGCTTGTTTTCCTTCGAACGGGACACAATCCGGTGACATTCCGCGGTAAATGAGATTTTTTTTCCAAACACTTTTATGATAAATCACTAAGATGATCGTAACACTGAAAAATATCGTGTCTGCAACACAAAAGCTTCACAGAAAACTCATGCAAAGATTTGTTTCTATTTGTCATGTTTCACCTTCTGTGCTGAGTCTCGTATTTATCCCCTTTTCTACTTGTCACACTCATTCAGCCAAAATAAAAAAAAAACAAAAAACTGTTAGAAAACACATGTACACGGAAATATAGTAAATATGAAGCTTTCGCCTGCTTGATAAGAATACCTTTAAAAATGTTCTTATATATAACAATAAAGCAATTAGTCAATATCATTTTCCTGGAGGACGTTCAAAGATGGACCTACTGTTATTGTATGAAACAAAGAAGCATGTAAACAAAACAGCTTGTGAATGTAATACGAGCGAACTGGTGGCTTTGAGTACATGTCATGTGATTAGAACACAGGGTTATGTGGTTTCAGCCCCTTGTTTTTTGTTTGTTTGCATTTATTAGCAGCCTGTATGGCTTAGTGGATCTCAGCCTTCATTCAGCAACATACTGACTGACTACAAATTTTCACTTATAAACCACTAAAAACATGTATCAACTTATTACCCTTTTGGGAATCTTAAATAAATCGAATTTCATCGAAAGGGCCAAACTATAATTATCGAATAACATTTCGAAAGCATTCAAGCATAATTTCATTTTTGGAGCTTTTTTTTAAGTACCTCCTGGAATGTCTCCAAGTACCCAAAAGGGTACAGGCACCACAATTTGAAAACCAGTCGTGCAGGTGGATGTGGAGCCTGCAATGAAGACGAGCCTGTTTCTGAAGGACTGTGAGCAGCGATTTGTGGGGGCTGATCCTCACACGCTGTCAGCGGAGGCAGTGACGCAGCGTCCCGTGCATGCCACCTCTCTGTCTGTGTGGGGCTTCTCGGAGCTCCTGCTGCAACCATCTGCAAGTCTGTTGAGGGTGAGAGAGGGAGGGAGGAAGAGAGAGAGAGAGAGAGAGAGAGAGAGAGAGAGAGAGAGAGAGAGAGAGAGCGAGCGGTGCTGCTCCAGCATCATCAGCAATGTGAGCGGAGGGAAGAGACTGTTCCCCGCGCTGCAGAGGGACGGCAGGCGGTAGGATGGCAGGGGGACGGCGGGGTCTCGTGGCCCCCCAGAACACGTTTTTGGAGAACATCGTACGGCGGTCAAACGGTAAGACGCGGCACGGCAGAGTCCGTTCCGGTTCTCACAGCGGCCACAGTGCTGAATTTTTGCCGTGGCCCCGCTTGTTGTGCGGCTTATCCCCGCGGCGTTGTCGGCTGTGCAGCAGAGGTGAACCCATTGTGGCCAGCGTTTCTTTTTCTTCCTGTGGTTTTAAGGGTTATTTATGGGACTCCCGTCGCCTGTCAAAAGTTCCTACAGAGCAGAGGCTCGGTTCACCGGGCTCTGGCATTTATCTCCACTTATACCACCATCACTAACATGTTCATTCCATCACCATAGGGTTTCATTTTGGTGCTTCTGCTGAGAACAAACAAGGAGCAGACCAAAATGCGTCCAAAGTCATTCAGTGCAACAAATAGTGAATTTGTGATTGGACAGCAGTCATCACAGGGTCAGCACACACACGCACGCACACACAAACACACACACACCTAATGATGGTTGAAAGACAGAGAGGCGGTCTTGGCTTTTTCTGAAGACCAGGTGGAAATGAGGATATTCAGATGGCACTGCTGAGAGATGTCAGTTGAAGACTCTGACTTGAGGTCTGAAGGAACCTTGGTGCTTGGCGCAGGCATGTTTGGAGGCTGGAGGGACTCCTGAATTGACCCAGTCAATGTGGGGGCTGTGAAGACTAAGTCAGTGGTCAGTTCAGCGCTTTCAAAATATGAAATTGGACAGGTTTGTGGTGGTGGCCAGAAAAGAGCGGATGACTTCAGGTGTGTGGTAGCACTTAGGATGCATCCATCTGAGTGCAAGTTGTGACTGGTTGAAGCCAAAGCACTTGTCCTAGTCTCAACCAGTGAGTGAGTTTCTTCTCAATGAGGGTCCCCCGAGTCAATGAGGGTGGAAAAGGTGTGGGGGTTCATCAGGCAGATGGCCAGCCTGAAGCAGAGGTCTGGGAGACGGTATTCGGAACGTTGTGGTCACCCGGATGTCCCCCACTGCTGAGGAGGCTTTTGCTGGATGTCTTGTGACGTTATGTCCAGCTTATCTTGTGCACATGGAGGCAGAGGTTAGCAATAGGCCAATGCTCTTTGTCCTCTTGCACAAAAGAGATAAGTACAAACTGTAAATATGGTACAGGTATTGTTGTCATAGCAGAATGTATGTTTTAATACTTTTGAACCTTCAACACATTTCTAAACAAGAGGAGAATGCAGCAAACTCACCACTGTGGGGCAACTCCCACTTAACAGGTTTTACCTGGATCTGAATACTTTTGGTCGATTAGATTTCATCCTCATGTATATTGCAGTAACTATAAATGTTCGGTCTTGAAATGTTCTACTGATTGGAGAATCCTAATATACCTATTTCTGTGGTCAGAGACCAACTTTGTGCTTGGAAATGCACAAATTGTGGACTGGCCGATTGTGTACAGCAATGATGGTTTCTGTAAAATGTCGGGGTACCATCGAGCCGAGGTCATGCAGAAGAGCAGCACCTGCAGGTACATAAACAAAAGACACACAACACTGTTGTTTTGGCGAGAGCTTGTGTTTGTGCTTTGAATGTGAGCAATGTCATAATGAACTCTGTTTTTCTTCAGCTTCATGTACGGAGAGCTCACCGACAAAGAGACGAGCGAGAAGGTTCAACAGACTTTTGAGAATTATGAGATGAACTCTTTTGAGATTCTGATGTACAAGAAGAATCGTGAGTACCAAACTCAATTATGTTCTTTCTATTATTCTTTGACATCCTTGAAGACATTGCATGGCATACTGGAAAAAACTCTACAAAAATAAAAACCTGCATGAATACTTTCAAATAGCTATTGAATAAATCTACTGTTGGTATGATGTTTTAAAGGTATGGTTTTTTGTGGCATTCATTTTATTTGAAGACTAACTAAAACCTGACCATGGAAGACTCCAACAGCACGAGTAGTGCAGACACCTTCTCTACAGAAAGGATAGTGGTGGTAGCTCTGCCATCAGCAGAGTTACCGACACTACCAGGATCTAATTCCACTGTAACTGCGCCACAGTGTGATCACATCAGTCCCATCCTGAGCAGGCTCACAGGCTGTATATGTAGCCGCCCACATATAGATGAAGATTTTCCACACTTTACAGTAAAAGCTCACAATCATCAGCCTCCAAGCCCGTTCACAACGACACAGTCCTATTCTGACACGTCCACAGCATCATCATAATCCATCTGAAAAAGCAGGTTGTTTTTTTTTACCTGTTCAAAAAGCAAAAGTTCACTGTGGGCTGCTGCATTTACAGCCTTTGATCACAGGCTTGATTGATAAAGGTTCAATCTGAGGCTTCTGAGACAGAATTACACACTGGCAGAAAAAATCACTTTTTCTCACAACACTGGTGCTTTGAAGATGGAGTTGGAGATGGTTGGTTGCCCTACAGGAGGGGGTCAACAGTGCTGGTTTATGATGTCAGCTGCCTCCAAAATGCCATTGGCCTCCAAACCAGGCAATAGCAAAATTTAGGTGTGGTATCAAACTCCGGTCTTGGAGGGCCGGTCCGGTGTCTGAAACGTTTTTGGATGTTTCCCTACTCCAACACACCTGCTTTAAATAAGTGTGTCCTCATCCTGCTAGGCAGAAGCCTGTTAACGATCATTGAATAATTCAGATTTGTTGGAGCAGGGAAGCATCGAAAAGTACTGGGAAGCTGGCCCTCCAGGACCGGAGTTTGACACCCCTGCTATAGAGGGAGTCACTCTTGCATTTTCCCAGCAAAAAACAAATAGAAATACTTTGACCGAAATGTCAAAATTTGGACTGGAATTGATCGACACTTTTTCATTGCCAAAAATATTTTTGTGCTGAAAAAAATGGTTTTGAGGTTTAGTGTGAAATTTAGAAATAAAATTAATTTTATGAATTAAAGGAATACTACACCCAAACAATGATGTGCCTTGATTTTCTACTCACCCCCATGCTGTACAACACTCTGAAGCACTTTTTTGACATCTTAAATGCAGCTGGAGATCTTTGAGGTTTCTTGTTATCTGTCCACGTTCAAATAATGGAGGTTAATAGAGCCTGGTCCAAAAACGTCCATAAAAGTCCACAAAGATGTGTCAATATTCCTCCATCCTGCTCGTCCAATGTAATCCAAGTGTCCTGAGTGGGGACCGTCCATAATTTACTCGAAACCAAATCATTTAGAGTGTTTTTAGAGCCTAAACAATTGTCAATAACTGCCACCTGCGACTTCACGACACTACCGGAAACAGCGGCAGACTGCACCAGCTGTGAGTCCGCTGTGCTGATAAGGAACACACTCAAACCATCTTCTTAATTTCACAGTGAAAATGACTAATCAACAGCTTTTTCCAACTCTGAGAGACGCTAACCTCATGCTAGTCTGGCTCACAGCAAAATGTAAACAGAAACAACGGAAGTTCTCCTTCTATGCTTGCATTATCGGAATCCTGGTCCTGGAGTGGTGATACACACCACTCCAGGACCAGGCTGCACATGACATTTTCATGTGCGAACCCTCTGCGACTTAGCATATTGTCCATGATGCCAATCAGGTCATGACATCTTTTAGCAGGTTCTACCACATTTTAGGTCAGCTAATAGTGACTTTGCTCACCAAGCAGTTGGCAACACTGGGGTTTCTATAGTCAGTCATTGTCAGTGAATATTTTTCATGTTTGTAATTTCGTTTCCCATTTGGTGCTGTAGGGATGCCAGTTTGGTTTTTTGTGAAGATTGCCCCAATCAGGAATGAGCAGGACAAAGTGGTTTTGTTTCTCTGTACCTTCAGTGACATCACTGCCTTCAAGCAGCCAATCGAGGATGAATCCACTAAAGGTGAGTCTTGTTCTGAGAGCGAGACCTTTGCATGGGTATCATACTATATTTCTTCTGTGACTCAATGACACCATGAAAAAATGCCCCTACTTCAACTTTCCTGCAGCAAACCTGACATCATCAGTTGTAGGAATAACTCAGTCAGACCAAACAGATTGTGTACATTTGATCAGGACAAATTAGTGGAGTTTTAAAGGGAAGGAAGTAATCTTTTGTTCATGAAAAAATATCCAGAAAACAGATTGAACTCAGGTTATCAATGTTTTCTGAACATTGACTTGATCTAAAAAAAAAAAAAAGGTACTGTAATTGCTTTCAGCAGATTGATGCCTCGCACATTTTAATTGTTACCAACAGGAGATGTATCATTTTCAAAGATAAAAAAAAATTGATTTGCAATAATTTTAGGTCCCTTTCTTGTGTGTCACAATTTTCTCTTGGTTAATCGAAAAAGAAAAAAAAAACTTTGTGGAGTTACGCTCAGAATCCACCAAATCACACCCTCCCTGATGTTCCATCTCTGCTGGAATTAACCTAGTTTATCTCATGGGCAGGTTGGGGTAAATTTGCACGGTTGACACGTGCATTAACCAGCAGTCGAGGAGTTCTTCAGCAGCTCACCCCAGCTGTCCATAAAGGAGAGATAGTTCAAAAACATTCACGGTTGGCAGAGGTAAGGTAATTTCTTCTCCCACATCAAAGTCCTTTTTTTGAGGTCGAAGACTGCCTGAGATGGGTTGTAGACGGACATGTAAAATTTTGTTATGGAAATTTGAACCAGTTCTGTCAGAGCTTAGTGAAGAAGTCATCCTTCCTCTGTGCTTCTTTGTTGTGACTGTTGAAACAAGTGGAAAACGTGATGCATGTTTTTGATTAATCAATCTATTCAAGTTTTTGACAATACAAAATTGTCCCATTCTTGTCAAATTATAAGCCCCAAACACAGATGCGTAGTTCACGTCAAAAAATGGCAGAAGATAAAGGAAAGTATCCATTAATTGGAGAGCATACAGCAGCTGAGACAAATGGTGAGGACGTATTTTTCCTATTAAAGGTATTCTTACCGATCTTGAACGGCGCACCTCAACCTAGCTTTCTTTCTTCCTCCTAAGTCCCACCTCCCTTCTAAGTTCTACACACACACCTACGCCTGACCCCTTTGGTTTTCAGATAATAACCAACTGTCCACATACATAATAGATGCTGGGGAACAATGTTACGTTGATATTTTCATTTATAATAAACGCACCCACAGTTGGCTTGGGGACGCGGTGGCGGCCAACAGCAGCAGAGCACTGACGCTTTGTGGTGCTGTACCAACTTTATTCAAGCCGTCAGAGATCCCACCCATAAACGGTTTAGCTGGGAGTGACAACAAGACAGGAGACCCACATGTGTTGTCTTTACGGAGGCTTCAAATAAGTAGACGAGGTGAGTCAAGTAAACTTCAGACTGTTTACTCTGAACTCGCAGCATACACGGACAGTACAGCGTTACCCCATGGCTACACTACACGCACTGTCCCAGCCTGCTTCCTATTACTGTTGCATGCCGGGTATTGTAGTGTTCAACTTGGTACACACCACACCAGATACTTCTTTCTATGGACTTGAGAAGAACACTGTCAGAGATGCTTTAAGTTATCAAGAAAGCATGAATGCAATCAGGCACTTACTGTAGCAAATGCATGTGTTTAGCAGAAGATGTAGCTGCTCTGTTAGCCACTGTTTACATAAAGTGGATCACCAGAACACTACTTACTTCTCTCAGCTAAAACATTTCCTAGAGATGCTGTATGTTTGGGTCAGCCCAGCCAGCCGTGAAACATCAATTGCCATCCCTGCTTGTGAAGGCTTTCTTTCTCCTGTCTATGAAGACGGGTTCTTACGTATCTGACAGATGTAGCCGATGTCAGCTCTGTGAAAACTTCTGCGGGGACTCTGTTCAGAACGCACCCAATAAAAGAGATTTTTTTTCGGTTGAATCATAAATATACATACTTTGTCTCCACCATCATCTCATCTCTTCTCAGGTCAGGATGAAGCTGCATCACTCTCCGCCATCGCTCGAAAGCAGAGCCTATATTGACAGGTGTTTTGCTCCTTGTCGCATCAAGTTGTCGCTTTACTGCAGCTTTATGTTCAATAGTCCATTTTCGTCCTGGCAGCTGGCCTTGGTCGCTCATTTTAGGTTGTTTTGTTTGTTTTTTTCTGAAACCTATCAAGCCATTCCTACCGCTCTGTGAGGCTAGAGTGGAGATAGCGCAAGGTGAGGGGAGGGGGGGAGGTGGAGTTGACAGGGTGATGGATAATTGACACAAATCTCAAATAATCATTCGATTCGGGCCGAATTGTTTGATTGGTCAAAATGTTGTCAGAAAAACACTCATACATAATAAAGCGTACATTTTTGTGTTCCAGCACTTGGTGCATTCCTCTTAGATTTTATTTCCACGTCTGTTAGGAAAATTTGAAAATGACAGTGTCGAATTGCAACAAAGGTAAGTATACCTTAAAGTACAATTTTTTGGAGAGAGATCAAGGACATAATGCAAAAACCACTGGTAGCTCATGTTGAAATAGATTTCCCCCCTTTCAAGATTACCAAGCCACAAATTGAAAGACTAATAAAGTTTGAAAAAAGTTGAATGTAATATCCAAACAATCATAGCAATCTTTAGCAATCATAGCAATCTTTATTCTCAGGATACGACTGTTGGTAATCAGAGACCAGAAATACCCTCTCCCTTTTAAGAGAGACCCTATTTGAGCAAAAGTGAACTCTGGAAGAATCTGAGGTATTGTTGTGTCATCCTTGTTTCCTACAGCTGCCAAAGTCAGACCTAAGAACAGGATTGAAACAGAAATTGGATTAAAGTACCTGATCATACAAACTGTATCACAGCTGCTTAGGACACAATCATTTATGTTTCAAGAAATACTTCACCTAAACGTTGTGTGCACTGTGAATTTGTATTCATGACTAAGCTGATTGAAGGATGGCTGAATATATATTCAGTTTGCAAAACATTCCCGGAGTCTTAGCAGTGTTGCAGCCAAATCCAGTATAAATTCAATAAATTGTGACCATGTGTATTATGTGGATAAAAGAACTTCAGCCTAGCATCGAAGAGCTTCGATGCATTCATGTGAAGCCACCTGAAGCATTTACATGTTTACCTCATGAGCTGGTGACAATGTCAACAAGTTAGTTTGATTTAGCAGCAGGCTGAAAAGGCCTCGGATGCCACATAAACTGTTCAGGTTGTTCAAAAGAATCACTAGATACATAAATATATTCCCTTCTTTTTTTTCTTGAGTTTGTTTGATTATGCAAAAGGAAATGTGAATAATACAGTTTAAAAAAACCAACGATATTCATATGAGTGAAAATTAGGTGGTTGATTAAAGGTTGAATGTTTCCACATTAAACAAGTATCCATGTTAAAGGCTTTGTGAATCAACTTCAAAATAAAACACTATCTATCAAGAACGGTGGATTAAATTTGTTATGTCTAAATGACAAAAGAAACACATATTGCACACTAAAAATCAAGTTCATGTGATTTGGTTCTGTCACAGCGAATTTGCCAGACACTGACTGTGTGGGTTTATTTGAAATGTGTACATGAAAATATGTGGTTTTCCACTTTCACACCTTTTGAACATTTCATGGTTTTGGAGTCATGTGTTCGGTCGTGTTTCAAAAAATTTCATGATGTCATGCCAACAAAAGGCCCTTTGATGACATCATTGTGTCTGTTGCCATGTCTACAAAAACCCTTTGATGACATCATTGTGTCTGTTGTTTTGTCAACAAAAGGCCCTTTGATAGTGTCATTGTGTTTTGACGTCATGTCAACATTATGGCCTCTGATGATTTCTGCATGTTTTTAATGTCACATATGGAGGCATTTTTCCATATCGGGTGACCTAAGAGTCGGGTACCCCTAAGTGGAAGACCAAAATGCTCTAAGATGATATTATTATTTATCATTATTCTGATGTTCTGTTATAAAATCTGCCTTCAATGATACTTTGACTTCAACTTTGAGCTGCTGCTGCTGATAATCCAAAGTACAAAGTGCACCCTACTTGTGCTGCTATTTGCAAAAGCACAATGTTCTGATAGACTGATGGATGTAAAAACGTTTTTGATGTATTTAACTATTTTAACAGTCAAAATACCCTCTTTGTAAATGTGGAACATGGCTGGCTTTTATCTTTGTGTCCATTGAATCCGGTTTTTAAAAATCTGAATGGCTCCAACCTGTAGCTGGGAGTTCATTATGAAGATATCGAGCTGTTTACTCTTCAGGACTGAGATTTTCCATGCCATGGAAGCTTTACAGACGGAAACCTTCTTCTGTTGTGGTTCCTGTCTGATCTACAGTGAGAGCGCAGCTGTGTGCGGTTCATTCCCCTTCTCGCCCTTTCCACATGTCGAACTGTTCTCGAGCTAAACACTTAACCCTGAGTGGTTCCATTTGACGTGCGAATGCATCAAATGGCAGACTCATCACTGGTGTGTGAAGGGTTTCCTTTTCATTATCTGACTAAAGAAGTCCTTTCCAGGTCATGTTATTGGAGGTGGGAAAGCTTCCATCTGGATCTTTAACTTGGACACAGACATCCTCCACATTCCTTGGTTGATATTGTCCCTCAGATATAAAAGCGCATTTGCACTTGTCAAATTGGCTTGCACTTATTTGTTCAACTTTTCTTATTATTTTTTCACACAGCTTTCAACTTACAGCTGGTATTAATGAGAGAATTAAACAAGGCGCTTCCAGTCAGACATTCTGGGAAACATCAGATTTTTACCACGATCCCGACCGTTTACTCCTGCTTTTCAGTATGCACAGCATAAAGGATTAATTGCTTGAATACACCAATAACATTTAGTTTAGGGGTGCTCTTTTAATGCAGGAGAATCAAGAGGCTTCCTGAGGTGGGCAGGTGACTCCAAAACCAATCAAAAGAGGCCGTGAAATATGTTGAACAAACAACTAATGTCTTGTCTTATTCTCGCTCAGCCAAACATTCTCAAGAGATGTAAAGAGACAAGTGTTCATTTGTGCTGTCTGCTTTTTTTTATACACTTTTGCAAAAAGGACATATCTCTGAAGTATGAAATAACTTTGACAAATAAATAAATGTTGGAGAGCTTAGTGTCAAATAGCATGGCATATTTCAGCGACACAGGTAGAAATAACTAAGCTCATGTCTAAATATGTGCAATGACCTAATACTATTTGGCGGAAAGCTGTAGATGATTCTCTGCTTGTGAGATGCATTTTCTTTTTGTTTCATTCCTTCAAACAACATGTAAATCCTAAAGCATTAAATTGAAAGTGATTGAATGGAAGCCCTCCACATTCCTACAAACTCCGTCCTGGCTATTCTAGGCTATTCAGAATAAAAGTGTGAAGTCTCTTTCTTTCAAAGGAAACAATGTCTGCTGGATCTATTTTGATTGGTTTGTTCTGATGGTGTGGTGGGATCGAGGAGCTGAACGCAGTCTGAGACTCAGCAGAAGACAGTTTTTGTTTTAAATGGTTTTATTTTTAAAGCTGCACTATGTAAGTTTTTACTGAAAATATCTTTATAATAGCCTTCTTATTTGACCCTTTATGGCTAAAGCATCGTTTGATGAGCAGACTGACACCGCAAATGTTCAGCACCAATAGATCCATAAGCCTGTAGCCTATTTTATATAATTGACCCCGGGTCCGAACCTCCCGCGCTGTCTGCGGATGTGAAGTCAAGCGCGTTCATGTTGAATGGGTCCAACGTAGTAAACAATCCAAG
>JAUESE010061746.1:0-18224 GCA_032274725.1 Malacoctenus triangulatus
TTTTTAGTCATTTAAATAAAACTTTACTGAAATTTCCATGTCTTTCCAGTGTCCACGAACCTTGTGTTGCCTCTCTTTATAAGTAGTGTTTGGTAATGACCCACCGCTAGACATTCCTTAGGGTGCAAGTCCCTTTGGTGGCGTTGTCGGCAATAAATCATAACCTTAAATCCCATGACTTTGCCACACAGGGTATCAGTAATGCTGTTTGCACGTACCTGTCCAAGAGTAAGCAGGCCAAATCGGCATCGCTCTTCAGTCCAAGCCTCTCCTTCAACACTCCTTTTCTTCACAGCTTCTGTCTGACATTTCCCAATCATGACTTTCCCCACAGAGCGCCACACCCATAGCTCTGTCATTGGCTGGAGACAATAACAGTCTCCACCAAGAAACGGCCTGAACGAGGTAAACAAAAGGGAAAAATAAAAATACTGCCAGTCGGAGGGGGAGTTGCAAAAAACTTCACTACCACTCGAGAGGAGAGACCCAAGGCTACAGATTGAGCTGGTTTTCACCTCCGCGAAGATAGCAGGGACAGCTTTGGCGTGCCCGCGAAGAGAGCTTTGCGTTCTCCCAATCTATGGCAGCGATGTGACGCCATAATTAATTATGCTGTTAAACTCTTTTGCACAAAAAATGGGCAATGTTGAGGATCGTAGACACAGTGGTCAGCCAAGGAAAGTTTGTGCAGCAGATGAAAGACACATTGAGATTATTTTCCCTGCTTCTGTTAAAGTCAAGATTCTGGCATGAGCTACACGCCTAGAGGGGAGTAAATCGTCGACGTAACTGAATACGTTCAGTTGTGACAAGTTGATTCTACTACGTGAAGGTCATGGAGTAGAAGCGAATCACATCACCAGTTGATTCCACTTCGTGAAGGTCACGGAGTGGAAGCGAATCACATTACAGGTTGATTCCACTTCGTGAAGGTCATGGAGTGGAAATGAATCTCACTGCAAAAACCCTGTGAATCCTAGGCACTGAGAGGTAAAATTGGGCAAACGGAATCCTCGATGGCCATAGAAAATATCCATTATGAAGTGAAAAAGAATGGTTAAAAAACAGGAAGATAAAAACTGGAAGGTGATAGACGCCTGAGGGGAAATAAAATACCGGACTCGTCCCACAGAAAAAGAAAATTAAACATTGAAGTGATTTTTAAGTACTGTCTGTCTTATCCGATTTGATTTGATTTGATTTGATTTGTTTGTTTTTCGTTCCTGTGATTTTATTTGCCAATACTGTAAAGCACTTTGAATTACTTCGTGTATGAAATGAGCTATATAAATAAACTTGCCTTGCCTTGAAATCGGAAGGTGTCCAGCCATGGCCATCACCTCAGAACTGGCAGAAACCAGCGGAAGCCAGGGTACACCCATCTCCTGTCTGGAGAAGTCTGTCCAGAAGTGGTCTTCATGGAAGAGTTGCAGCCAAAAAGTCATTCCTCCAACATGGAATCAGTGTCAAGCACTATGCACGAAAACATAGGAACTGGAGTGCAGAAAAATGGCAGCAGGTCCTCTAGACTGCTGAACCCAAATTTTAAACATTTGGTTGTAGCAGAAGGCAGTTTGTACAGGCGACAGTGAAACATGGAGGTTCCTTGCAAATTTGGGGCTGCATTTCTACAAATGGAGTTGGAGATTTGGTCAGGATTAATGATATCCTCAATGCTGAGAAATACATACAGATATTTATCCATCATACAATACCATCAGGGAGGCGTATGGTTGGGCCAAAATTTATTCTGCAGAAGGACAACAACCCCAAGCATACAGCCATTGTCATTGAGAACTATCGTCAGCGTAAAGAAGTAGTAGTCGTTGTGCAAACTTCCCTGCTCAACCGTGTGGGACGTCACTGTCACGTGACCAAGCGTCACCGGAAGGCACCGACAGTTCAAGGTGCAGCGAAAGAACTTGGCGGTAGCGACATAGCCGCATGAGTGCTGCACACCGTCGGACCAGACATAACGGTGTCGTTTCAACTGGCCAGGACAGTCAGTGTCGGCGACTTGTGCGTTGATGCAAAGTGAGTCCGGACCGGACATTTGTTGTTTTGTTGCCTGCCAATTTGCGGTGATTGGTGCGGTCGCGGGCCGGCCGCCATGTTGTTGTGTTCGCGTGGCGCGTCGAGAGAATGGCTGTGTGTTCGATGTGTTCGGTGTATGAACATTGTCGATGCATAATGTCGTTCGGATTGTGTGTAGTCGTGAGTGGGTTTTTGCATCTGCCGATGTTTGTGCCGATCGCGGTTCCTGCGTCGTGTGGTGATGTGGTCTGCAGCGCCCTCTTGTGACCGTTGGAGGATGCTGTTTGATTTGTTTGTATGGTTATGCATCTGTTTGGTTACACTTTTCCTTGTTGTTGTCATCGCTAATGCAATTGTTGTTTGTTTTTGTATTTGAAGGAAACCACATACACGACCTGATATCTCCTGTTCGTTCATTGGTGGATTAAAGAGCAATAACAACCTGAAATTGCTGCAGTTCTTCTGACCGAGAACTAAGGCCAGACTTGTGTGTGCCAGCATCCATACATAATATTCTACAGTCGTCCTGGAAGTGATGTACGGTCCCCACAGAGCCCTGATCTCAACATCATGGAGTCTGTCTGGGATTACATGAAGAGATGGAAAGATTTGAGAAGGTGTACATCTACAGAAGATCTATGGTTAGTTCTCCAAGATGTTTGGAACAACCTACCAGCCAATTTCTTTCAAAAACTGTGTGCAACTGATGTTTTGAAAGGCAAAGGGTGGTCACACCAAATATTGATTTGATTTACATTTCTCTTCCGTTCATTCACTGCATTTTGTTTTTCACACCTGCCTAAAACTGTTGCACACTAGATAGATAGATAGATAGATAGATAGATGCATGCAACAGATAATTTTGCCAGAAACCTGCAAGCTCATTGCTGCCCCCTACAGAGAGTCAGAGGTAGTGACCGTCCCACTTCCTGCTCTTCCATGGCATTTTTTTTTTTTGTTTGAACCAAACAGTACCACCCCTCCAGACACTCAAATACAGAGTTTTTGAAAACAAGAAAAAAACGACTTATAGTAACAAATGTCTCAATGACTGGAGACAAATCGGACAGAGACTCGCCTAAATCAACAGGGTTAACAGAAACACCATGTGGAAGTCCAGAAATAAGTTTATTTCGGTTTGTCAACAGTTTAAATAACAGGACAGAAGACATCTGTCACTTCACACACACACACACACGCACGCACACACACACACGCACTTCTGAAAAAAAACAAATAGAATAAAAATACAACAATCTCATACAGTCTCTCCCAACAATCACTGGTATTGCGTGTCGCTGAAGTGAGGGTAAACATCCATGTCAATGCAGCATCAGCCGATGGTCTGAGGAGTCTTCGGAGCTGAGCTCAAGGGGTACAATCCCAGTAATACAGATGGACATTGGGTGATACTCTGAGGCAAGAGAGACCACACACTCATGAGAAAAATCAAATTCACCTGCAATTGTATGGACATTCAATACAGTTCTGTTATTGGTGTGACGTATCCTAACTGCTGAGCGAAGCTCCTATTCAGAACATCCACTCTTTGGGCTTTCACTTTCCTAACAGGCTTCAAAACAAAAGCACTGGGCAGTTTTCCGGGTCGGCTCTAAGGTCTCCACACCATATATTTTTGTACGTGTTACAAAGTTGTATATGCCGCTGCTCTGAAACTGTGGGGCAGAGGCGATGGGATGTTTGGTCTCAAACAGCTCTTTCAGGATACAGCAGGATGAGACACTCGGAAATTTAGAGCCTAAATTTAGAAATTACCAAGTGCTTTAATTTTGGAGGCTCCTGCTTTTGTATGATGGAAGTGTGTAATTCAAAAGTGTTTGAGCAAACTGTGAAGGTGAAGCCAAAGATTACAGAAGGGTCACAGTCGGTTCCCTTTCTTACAAGCTTTATAGGGGCCTCCCCAAAACGCTAAGTGATGCATCTTTGATCTTGGTGGTGAGTTGAAGCTGTTGAATACACAGTCACAGATTCATAAATGTACTTCTGTATTTCTCCATCAATGACGTTAATTATCCTAAAAGAATAACTGGTCTTGTCCTGCTTTTTCGTGAAGTTACATCCAGCCAAAACAACAATATGAATGGCATCACAACAATAGATCAAAGCTCCCCTGCTTCAAAAGTAACTCCCACCACCAGAACAATCAAGGGCCCAGGACAGAAACGCCAGAGCCAGCAGAAAACAGGTGGCTGTGTGGGTGTTGGTAAACTGCAAGGTCAAACTCAACTGCACGTCGAGGAATCCCAATGAAAAATGACTGCATAAATAACATGCGTTGGGAAAAAAAAAAAAAAAAGACAACATAATCCAGGTTCTGTTAAAGCTTCCAAAAGATGAGGCTGTGATCTGCGACAAGTTTGAGCACAATGAAGCAAGCTGGTGAATCTCTCTGCTGCCAGCATGGGGAGGGGAACCATGAAGGGGAACCATTTTGACACTTTTCCCCCCATCGGTATCTACTCAGCCTTGTTCTGCGCGACTCCGTCTGCTTTCAGAGGTCTGGTAGCCGTTACCAGATACTTTCTTGTGGACAGTCTCGCTGCAATTCAAAGCGAATGGAAAACAAGACGTCAACAGATCGGCTGATGGTCAACAATCCAGCAGTCGTGACAACAACTAGCAAAATTTTCGCATCGAACACACGTTTATATAATCTCCGTTATTGAGATGAAATGGTTTGAAACATCGCACTGGGATGAGAGGCGGGTGTACCATGGTGTTTACGTGATGGCAGTAAGCTTCACTTTGGTGCCCTCTGTTGTTGCTGAGCCATGTCTGTGCTGTGGTGTCCCGAGTAAGGCTGAGGAGGTACTGATGGAAAAGTGCAATATGAAGGACTTTGGGAGATCAGTTGGGGTCTTATGGGAGACAAGTGTATTTTTCTGCAAAGTTTAAGAGTGTCACTGTGAATGTGACACAGTGGACACAGAGGGGAGATTTGGAGCAACAGCCTCAGATCACAGACTCGTTCCTTCGGCTTTGGCTTCGACTTCGTGAATGTTCCTGATTTCTGAACGCCAACAAAGCTCCTGGAATGAGTTTCTGCTCTCGCTTGGCAGAAAGGTGCAAATTCGAATGTTCCTTAAACATATCAAACATCAAAACGTTTACTTCATGCCAAAAAATACTGCATAGGTAACTGCAAAGGAAAGAAAAAGGTGAAATATATAGTCAAAACAAATTAAATAGTAAAATATATATACAGTGGTTTTCAAATTATTTGCTGTGCTGGTGCACATCATGTGCATGATTATAGCCACAATTTTTATATTTTTCAACATGTGCATCGACATAAATATTCCAAGAGTTCCTCTCAATGTTTCTCAAACTGCCGAAGCCGTCAGACAGAAAAGATTATGGATTGGAGATTATTATGAGGCTCCAGAACCTTTTTTGCACCAAAGAAGCTGAAACCAGCAGACATCCAAAGAATCCAACTGGATTGTGGAAACAATGAGGTTTGTGCTGAATACAACATACAAATAGATCAGGGCAGTCAGACTCTCTTTTAGGGGCCACATGCAGCCTAATACAATAAGTGCCAGACCAGTGACATAATGTCGTCATTGCCTTGAACTGGCGACAAGAAGTTTCACTTCTCGGACATCACTAGCAGTAAGGTCGCTAGCTTTGTCTAATCATCCGTCTGACCGTATTGCTGTCATCTGCTGGTCAGTTTTGGGTCTTACTGCTTTGTCATAACCAACTTTGACGACAATGGTAAGATACATTCTTACCGTCCTTGTGAGAAAACGTGTTTTTTTCCCCACAATCTTCTTGACCTTTGATTTACTCCCGTGTGTGTGTGTGTGTGTGTGTGTGTGTGAGGGACACAGAGAAACACAGAAATCACGACATGACTGACAAAACAAGTGAAACAAATAATGCTAACTAAACCCTCACAAAAAAATGCACTTTAACACTGTTGGTTTCCTCTTGTAAGCAATGAAAAAAAAAAGAACTTTCAAAGATTTAACAAACGGAAGGAAACTGGTCAGATTTTCATGTGTCACTATTAAAAGACTGAAGTTGCTTGTATAATTAAAAGACAATTATCAAAAATAATAAAATTGCTCATTTTAAGTGCACTAAAGGTGGACTCATTTAAAATACTGTTCAGTTTGACACAACAGTTTACCATAACACAAAGTAATGGCCAAGAATGTGAGTTGACAATCATAACTTGGTGTCTAAATTGCCTCAACTCAGCTGTCAGCCAAACAGGCTTATAGCTTATGGGGCGTGTTCCTGTAATACCAGGCTGCACCACAAAGTGGAGAGTTGAGCTGATCCGTAGCAAAGAGTGAGAAGCTGCTGCAATTGGCCTCTTGCTGCTACAGTAGGAACAGAAACCATAACTTACAGATATTAAAGCTTCGACACATCCAGATCTGCTTCTGGCTGTTGGGCTGATGTAGAACGTTTGTGACCAAGTTATTTGGTGCTCATGAGACGAACATGATTAGTATGTGAGAGTCATTCAAAGACTTGCATGAGCGAAACCACTGCTGCCTCCTCTTCTGATGTCATTGTTCCCATCTTGGCACTGTGCTGCTTCTCCACATCTTCCCTCCCATCTCTCCCATCTCATATTGCTTCCCGATTGGTTACCCGGTTCCTCTGTTAGTCAGGACCCTTATGTATTCATGGTTGAAGCCTGGCCTCATTTCTCACCCCAGATCAACTGCAGCAGCACGTTGAGCGAGGACAGTAAAGAACAGTAAAAAGTTGCTGGTGTTTTAATCCAACTCAACTTTGACACAACATGCCACTTTTTCATGGAGGATTTTCAGCAGCTACAACGCCGTCAAGCTATGTGAGCTAGCGTCTCGGCTTCAAAAATTATTCTTTATGGGGGAAGCAACTGTGAGGGCTGGCCTTGTTTAAACAACTTGAAAGATGATAAGTGCAGCACATGATGGCTTCATCTGGAAGAATTTATTTATTTTTTTTTAAATATGTGCAGAGTTTTATTTTTTTGCTACGATAATTTTGCTAGAGCTCAAGTAAACAAATTAGGTTCTCTGCATTCATGATGGGAGTCCGATCACACATGTACTTTACAATGCAGTGAACAGTGCTGCAGGTTCTCAACACTGCTCCCTTTCAGGCGAGAGGTAACACATGTTTTTCAAACATTATTATCAGGCTACTTTGAGCTGTGAATATTTTTGACGTTTGCCACAGTCCAGTATATAGTCGGAGTGGGTGCTGTGGACCCTCACATTCTCACGTTTGCTGCCTCTCACTCTCTACTTGGAACTGCCGCCTGTCGGTCGTGTGCTTCAGTTGGCATGGGCTGGTTAAACGTTACTGTTTTTGCTCTTGCCTTTGGCCCCGCCTCCTGGGCTGCCTTTACCCTCCGACTTCTTGCCAGGCGAGTTCTGACAGACAGAGAGTTTAAGAGCAGAGGCCGACTGACCCCCGCTGGTGTTGTTATTGTGGTTTGCATTTCCACTCAGCGTTTCCATGATGGAGCGAAAGGCCCCAAAAGGCCGCTTGCCTTCAGAGCTGCCGGTTGGAGTCCTCTCCTTCCCCTGGTGCCCTTTGGCGGGCTCGGCTTCCTGCCCGGAGCTCTTGTGGACCTGTTCGTCGAAGGTCACCCTCAGTTTGAGGTTCTGGGATGTCTTCCTGCGAGACGAGGGCGATTTCAGGGCGCTCTTGGGGCTTGTTGCAGCCTTCTGCCCGTCGTAAGTATCAGCGGAAGCGTCTGGTGTTTTGAACTCGGCTGCCTCTGGATCGCAGGATGTGGGGGAGGGATTGTAACCAATGCTGTCCACAGACTTTGACCCACTCAGAGAAAATGACAACTTCTTCTCAGCGGAGGACGAGGACGCTGATGCAGGCATTTGTTTCCTTATGAGGTGGTTTGACACTGGCTCTTCCTCTGTGATGGGTAAGTGGCACGGCCTGTCGGGACGTGGCGCGCCAGAGGGCGGGGCTCCTGGTGCTTTACCCTCCTCTGGTGGGTACCCGTCTGAGTCCGACTCACTCAGCGAGCGCTGCATGATCTGCTTGAGTCTGGCTAGTTTAAGCTCTCGACGCTCCACCAGTCCTGGCCTGCGGCTCCCAGTGGCCCCGGGGCCGTCTCTGCTCAGACCACCTCCCGGGGGCCCTCGCTCCCTGGGACAGAGCGTCTCCGACATGTCCTTCCCCAGGAGCTGCCGCAGCACAGAGTCGGGGGCTACGCCCCCCTGACGCACCAACCAGTGACCGTCCCCTGGAGTCCCCTCTGCAGTCAGCATCATCTCCGGCCAGACGTCCACTGAGGGTTGATGGGAGCTGGAGTTCAGGGGGGGACAGAAACCATACTTAACAATTAGTTCTTTAAAAAATGGAAGTTGACTAATAGCTCACACATTCAAGAGCCTCTGGATTGTGAAATCAAGGCCATGAGTTTAACACAGACATTTAGAGTTTGGATTCCAGTCCTGTAAATAGGCTGTTTTCAGCCTTACAGCCCAGTGGATTGACAAGGACTTCACAATGAAAAAGAAAAGCAGGACTGCAAATGCATGAGTTTACAGGCTTGCACTCAGCATCTGCTTCAAAAAAAAAAAAAAAAAAAAATCCTTGAAACATGGAAAATTAAGTTTTCTCAAGCAGCCTTGTGAAATTGGTCAATTTTGGCTGTGTGGCGCACACTCCAGTGAGTCATCCACAATGGCGTTCACTCCCGGCGCAACATGTCGGATGTGACAACTACCGGCAGAAAAATCAGCAGACACTTTAAACACAGGCCGTAAAAATCCAGTTCGGTATGGAACAAAAAGTGCAACATTAGAGGCTACGAATGAGCCCTTCAATCTAATCAAGTTGGACCCAATTTGATATTGAGGGAAGTGCACAGGTGCAGTTTGAGGCACAAATTCTGAAGGAAAATAGACCAAGAAGACCACAGATGAGGGCATCACAGCAAGTGGATGCGTTATTTTGCAGACACCCAAATCCCTACAAACAGGAGAGCATGCTCCAACACTGGAGAGATAATCCTCTCACGCTCCATGCAGCAGCACAGACAGTGAGTGCTTATTTAGCTCAGCAACTCACATCCTGGATTACAAAAGAAACAAAGTGAGCCGTTTAGCTTTGTGAAGAAAAACGTGCATCTTACGAACAAAATGCGCTTTGAGAAACTGGTGTTTATTTTCTTTACCAAAAGAGGAATCCAACTGTGCAAGTTAGACGCTGCACTGGGCAGCTTCTTGCTCAGAGGCTCCTATTCATTCAGCATCATTCTGTTTGTTAAGAAACAATAGTTCAACCTTGTTCAAGAAGGGACTTTAACCTTATATCCAAGACTGAGAAAAGCTGAGCATACTGTAAAATTCCCAAAATGAAAACAGTGCAACATGAAATTTGAAGACAACATTAATGTCCATTCGACTCCTTTTTACTGTTTTAGAGCTTTGCATCTGGAAAAAATAGGGACTTTTGATATCAGTGGATTCACGGTTGTAAATGTTGGTGTCCTCATAGCCCCAGTTTTCATTATCAGTCTACTCTGCTCGTAATAATACACAAATCACATCAACCCACATTATAGTCCAACAATGTAAAAACTTTTGCCATTTCAGCATGGGTTTTCATGACACTGAAAACAAAGGTGCAAACAATCACATCGAGAGCATTAAAAGATTTCAATGACAACGCGTTTGTCTTGACAATTCCATGCTGACCTGGATTAAGTGGCACGAGGATATCAGTGATTGGATTGCAGTGATTAGTATGTAAATCAGGGCACCTAATGAGTCTGTATTACCTGGGTGATCTCGAGGGTGTCCCCTCTGCCTTGTTGGGGTCAATCAGTCTCTGCAGCTGCTTCTGTAACACCATCCTCTCTGCTGCTTGTCTGCAATAAAAACACAAAAAACACTGTCACACACGTGCCTGTACGAGTCAAACCGTTGGTAGTCTGGAATGCCACAACAGCAACCCGGCCTGATGAAGCATTTGACGATGACTGGTTCAGGCCATCCTGGATCTTCAGTTATGGTGCCTTTAAACTGCCGAGAGACTTCCTTTTGGACTCCAACAGCCTTTCTTGTCCACAGACCTTCAGTCAGTTCATCAGTGTATGCAACAAAACCTGTGTTGAGATTTTTTTTCTCTCCCATCAACCTCCCACTCAAGTGCCACTGTTTAAAAAACCGAATAACTGTGGCTTCTGACATCACTTTTAGAATTGTGCCACTTACTCATTGAGCTGTTTGGTGAGTTTGACGACCTGTGAGGCAAGAGACATGCAGGTCTCCACGACGACCAGGTAGCGGGCGCAGGTGGTATGCCCCTGCCGCTCGGCGCTCTGGGAGGGGCGCTCCCCCTGCTGGTTCTGGACGGTCACATTTGAGCCATACTCCACCAGCGTCTGGGACACAACAGGGCACGTTAGGGTGATGGAGCTCATGTTTAACACAAGCTGACTCTGGCTTCCACAGTTGTGTCATTAATGTTAGTTTGAGGCAAGGAAACACTGGCTTTCGGTGAGATGCTGCTGCACCACAGCAAAGACCAGCACGGTTCTTTTATTTAAAACAGACATCAGGCTATCAGTGCCTGTGGAGCCAACAGGAAGCAGACAAGACTAATAACATCCGCCCTGCATCAGCGGGGTGTGCCACCCACTAGGACAACAGCACACAGTTCCCAGTGCAGGGAAACCCCGCCTCTCTTTATGGAGACCTGTGGCTCGGACGCTGGGGGAGGTTCCTGCTGTTGTTCCAGCAGTGTCGCAGGCTGGAAAATTGGCATACCTGGATGCAGGTGAGGTGTCCGTACTGAGCTGCCACATGAACAGCAGTGTTTCCATTCTGGTCCACTTCGTCCAGAGATATGGCCTGCTCCTGCATGAACTGAAGCAGCCACAGCAGCACCTTCTCCTGCACACATGGAGGGATAAAACATTCCAACAAGAACATGCATTATTAAAGCAGCATAAAAACGGAACACCACACAGCATGTCCCTTAAAATGAAAAAAAGTCAATGTGATCAAAGTTGAACCGGTTTTTGCACAATGCAAGTTCTTGAAAAAACACCTGGCTGTTTTTATGTACACATTGGTTGAACGAGGCACATTGCAGATGTCCCATTATTGGAAATGAGCGGCACAGTGTGTTACCTGTCCATAGCGAGCCGCGTAGTGGATCAAACTGGGATGTTCCCTGGTGCAGCTCAGCTCTGCTATGGCCTCCGTCTCACTCACCATCCACCTCACACACTCCAGATGACCATTCTGCAAAAAACACACACACACGCTTTACATTTACCACTACTATGCACACTGCTACTACAACTTAACACAAGTACCAAGTCTGGATTGCTTACTGTTTCATGTCCCTCCAAACTAATTTCCAAATACCTGGTCAGTGTCTTTAAGGTCATCAGGTTCTTCCCCCATCAGCCTTCAATGCAAAGCTCTGCTCTAACATCACTATCAAAACATTACTACGCTGCACCTTTGTTTACAGGATAGCATCAGCATAATTCTGCCTTCTACAGTGCGCTACCTCTAGAGATGAAGGGATAACATTGGTTATTGACAGGTTGCATTTACAGGCTGTCAGTAAGTCCAATGAGGTTAGTGTGCTTGCTGCTTTTGTGGTCCTTCTCTATTAGTACTACTCAGCCCTACACTACCACTCTACCTGGTTTCATCAGCCTAGTTTCTGTTTGCTGGTACACTTCTAGTACCCACTCTGTTGCAGTCACAAATGGGTCAGATTGGACTCCAGACGTGACGTCGACTGAAGGCCCACCGATTGGTCAGGGAGTCACTTCAGCAAAGCAGCGGTGATCGCAGCTCAGTTTGAGACCATGTGAGCGTGTGTTTTCTTTTCCTCGCTTCTTAATGAGAAACAACGTGGCAGAAGAGTCGGTGGTTTATTGTGGTGTTTGTTTGCGTGCTACAGCACAGCAGTCAAGGTCAGTCGCAACGAGCATAACAATGCATCAGTGTCTTGCATTGTTGTCGTATGCGTGCCGTACGCTGTTGTGCAGAGTAAGGCTGAGTGAAAAAGCGCCAATAGTTTGAGAGATATTTTAGATAAATACATATATTACCAGCTTTTAAATTACGATTGTAGCAACAGCTTCAGCACTGTGAGACTTGCTTGTTAAACACATGCACACATGTGCACTCACACTCTCTTCAGTGAGCACCAGGTGGCTGTAAATCTGTTATCCTGTTAATCTGAGAGAACAAACATGTCTGGCTGATGGGGGCTAATCAGCAACCAGCATACAGCTGCCCAGCTTGTCTCCGGATAACACATTTCCTATCTTGGCATCCAATCAAGAGCATGCTTTGCTTTCTACGAAAAATCCTGCACAATGGGGTCCACTCCATATCCACCGCTTCCTCCTTTCCTCCACCTTTCAGGGTCTTTTTGCCCCCACCACATCCTGCTGCTGTCAGCGGCACAAACAACATTTACATAATTTTAATCAGAAAATGATCAACAGAAACTCACTGACCGCCTGAAAATGGCCAGACACAATCAGGCCTGATGTTTCTCACTTTTAAGGCCCTTTTCCAATCTGTCAGTACAACACTAAAGAGACTAAGCAGTTTGTTTATTTTGTTTTATCTTCTGTTATTCCCACAACATTGTCGGTAGCCACAGATGAAGACTTTCCTTATGATATTGGGTGCATGAAAACAGCTGGTCTCTGTAAATTTTACTTTCCAATTCAATGGTAAGACTGTGGGTCCCTGTCCACAGTCAAAATAAATCCCAATGGCAATTTAAAGTCAGCCGTTCACACACAGACACACATACAACATGACAAACCTTGACTCCCAGACCGGCAGGGGTGAGCTGCTGGTTGTTTCGTTCGACGAGGCCGTCCTCCCCCATCAGCGAGGTGAGATGCTGCAGGCAGTCAGCGTGACCCTGAGAGGCCGAGATGTGGAGCAGGTTGTTTCTGTCCTCGTCCCTGATCAGCTCCAGGTTATCAGCAGCCAGGTGGGGCTGCAGGAGGGGGGGAAAAAAGAACAAGATGAGGGGGGATGTAGGGCGTTCATGTGAGAGACAAAACAATGTCGTCAGTCTTACAAGCAGGGAGATCTGTCCCTCTCGGACGATGTTGATAATGTTCTGATTCTTCTTGGTCTCCTCGTCGACCTCCCCTCCTGCACCTCCAGGTCCTCCAATCACTCTTGGTCCACTGCCACCTACTGGCGCAGTAGCCCAGGGCTTAGAGGCGTCTGGCCTGCCGACGCTGCACCCAGGCAGGGGAAACATGAGCCCCGGACCCCCTGGAGGCTCCACACCGGGCCTCGGAGTCTGGGAGTCTGGGAAGACGCGTGCAGACAGCAGCTTGTCTGAAAAATTGAGACTCGAGTTATCCAGTGTTACAAAAAAGACAAGAGTTGCAAGGATTCTTTTGGCCTTTACCTGCATCTGTGAAGGAAGACAGGGAGGAGGAGCAGCTGAGGAGGCCTGAGGAGAGCAGCTCTGACTGGTAGCCTCCTCCTCCAGGGGAGCGGTGGAGGTGGTGGAGGTCTGGGTCCATGGATTTAGACTTCCGCAGGTCCGACCACTTCACCGGCGAGAGAACGCAGTACTGTGGCAGCACATGAAGCACAAGTGACTTTTTCATGGGGCTCGCTACTGTTCCAAACTTTTCGATGTGACAATTCAAAGACACAGCAAACAAAGTCGGTGTATTTGGTTGTTTTGTCAAAAAGCAGAGTCTAACTTTCCCTGAGTCATGTTGTGCATCTGCTCAAGCTGTTATCTTCGCCACTCAAAACTCGCACACACCATTGCGTGCCAACATGCTTGTTTTGTGCAACAACAAAACAATCCCACGCTGAAAGAAAGATGTTCAAATATTCATCACGTCATTAACTGAGGAACCAGAACTTGGCATCGAAAACAAGACGCGTTTTGATATTCGGTAGTATCAAACAGGCAACTTCCTGCTAGGCAACCAAGACAACCGCAACACTAAAGAGCTCTCATTCATCACAAAGGCCATGTGATGCAAACTGCAGAATGAAACGTGGGTGATTTACCTGCGTCTGTGAGCTGCTGCTTCCCAGGCTCAGGGGCTCATTGTGGGATGAAGAGGAGCTCTTCATCCCTCCTCCCCGGGGTCTCTCTAGGGTCCCTCCTCCCAGGTTGCTCCCTGCTACCGAACGCTTGTCATGAGGCACACGGGGCAGTGTGGACATCTGCTGGTTGGACTTGATGTAAGGCACGTCCAAGATCTCGTCCATGTCCAAGTCATAGTGCTCCAACTCCCCGAACAGAGCCTGAGGGTTGTTTCCCCCTCCCCCTCCGCCGACGCACTTGGCTTTCCCTCCCAAGCCGTCGGAGGAGGTGGAGGCATTGGTCAGTTTGTCAGTGCCAGCGTCATCTTTGTTGCCCTCACCCGACTCGCCCAGAACCAGCCCCTGGCCCTGGACTTTGCCGTTGGCGTCAGAGTCGGTGGTCTCCGGTTGGTGTTTGAGAGGGGAGACCCGCTTCACTGGGCGGAACTTACTGTGGGCCTCCGCGAGCCCCGTTGGTTTGATCCCCCCTCCACTGTGGGAGGACACGCCACGATTCCAGTTGATGGCTGGAGCTGCAGGGCGACGCCACGATTAGACCTTTCATGTGACGTGCATCAGACAAAACTGTCATTTTGACCTTCTTTTAACGTTACCTGCTCTTTCCTCAGGTTGACCATCACTCCTCCGGGACAGTTCTGGGATGCTCTTCAATGACGTGACACAATACTGCAGGGGTGGAGGGAGGACAAGATTTTGAAAAGCTACTAGTATACTAATAAACACTGGGCCTCAAAAAATGATGTTTACATGCTGCGTGTATCTGTGCTGTGCATAAAATGTTTCTGGCCAATCAGATGAAGCCTTACTGCCCCAATGCCCACCCGTTTGTACTTATGACCGGCTGCACTGGGTTGGGAGAGAGCTTGTTGGTCTACACTGTCTCTGTGTTCATGTTATTGTCAGCAGAAGGGTCACCAGCGTTTAAAGTTCACGTCATACTGACTGCTGAGTCATCAGAGAAGTCGATCTCATCCAGGTCCAGGTACTCAGGAGCTTCCATCTTCACACCTCATCGTCGGCCTCAGCAGCAGCTGCAGAGGACGGAACAAAACACATTTACAATCTGCATGCAGGGACTCCAAAGAGCAACAGGTTTGAGCTAAAGGTAAAGCTAACTGATTCCTAAGCATGAACATTACACAGGTTTCTGATGATTCTGATGATGTTATAAACAGCAGGAGTGAAACACAAGAAGTAGTTGCAGGAAACTGAACAGTCGCGTTCAAATGTGTGCTAAAAAATAATAATAATAAAAAAAAAGTTTGCGTCTTTGTTGCTGAGATGACAAACTGTCGTCCAGAGAATGGGGAGGAAACAGTGGAAATAACAACTCATTTCTGTTTGCAGGAGAATTTTCCATCTGAAAGGAAAAAGTAGTGTTGAAAGATGATCACAGTCTGTCCTGCAGCCCAAAAATGTCGGCTGCACAAGCTGCTTGAGCTGTTCTGATCAAAAGGCAGCAAACAGCAGGATAATCGGGCCTAATCAGAAGCAGCATGACTCGCAGCACGCTCCACTGCTGAAGGACCGGGCGCGCCACCTGAACCAACACCAGAGCAGGGATGGAGGGAACCCTCAGACTCTTCACACTCCATCACTGAGACTCCTGAACCCCTCAGTGATATTAAGTCCCATCTGCTGCAATAGAAAGAGCATCCGACCACACTGTGGTTGAGCACAAATGGATCCCAAGACTGATGACCCTTTGAGACCCGACTCAACGGGACCTGAGGTGACCCAACCAAAAATCATGAAGTTCTGTCATCACATGCATGTCACCGGTACTCATGTGTATGAGAAATACCAAAAAGGATCGGTTGATAACTGCAATCCTGACAGCATTCACAGGAAAACAGTGGTGAACACGTGACGACTGCAGAGGACTCGTTCCCAAACTGGGGTTGTGGAGAGTCCTCAGTATATCCAGGTTTGAGATGATGGATTGGAGTGAAAACTATATTCAAATAGCTTCTATTTCCTCTACAGTTTAACAACAGCTACATCTACGAATGAGGGAGAACTGTGTAGCAGCTGCCCTGGAGAGATCATGAAAACGTGCAATAACATACCAACAGCCGAGCAGTCAGAGCTCTCACGTCATCAGGTGGTGTACCTACAATAAGATCCAGATGTGTGCAGCGAGCGTTTGGTTGCTTCAGACTTGTTTTCTGGAAACAAACCGCCTGTTTGGTCTCACTAATTAGCTTTCGTCTCATGAAAATGCGCGATTTAAATGTAAATTCTTAGTCTTCACTGATGCAGGACAACTCAACTACCAGAAGAACACGGATTCCGTCTGCGGAATTTGTTGTTCTACAATCTCTGATTTAGTTTCTCAGGTTTACGGTACAGATATTCCAAGAAGTTTAATTGTTTCACAATGAATGAATTCCCATTGAAGGCCTTGGGGTGTTCACAGTACAGCAAACCGTAGAGGCTGTATGGAAGAGCAGAGCTGTTTTCAGACTGCGTGGGAGGGACCGCAGAGCGAAAAGGGCCAGAATAAAAACCCTCTGATTGCAGCTTTGAGAAACACTCCAGCATAACATCCTCGATAACAACTGTTTAGACCCGGGATCAAAAATAAAACTGGATATAAAAAACAAACAGTAAAAAAAAAAAAAAAAAACACAACAGAGGCGGCAGATGACTGTGTTTATGTTAAAACAGCTGACGAGTCTAAAACCCTGCAGGCAGCAAGATGGCAAAAATAATCAGGGATGAAACGTTCTGGAGACGTGTCGGACGTGTCAGACGAGAGGCTTGATCCAAAACACCCGATCTGAAATCTGAGAATCCTGAGCAACCCACCTGAACCATCAGTCCTGACTGTGATCGACACAACACTCGAATCTTTTAATGGCCTCCCACGACTCCGCATGCAGGCCCACGCCTTAGGGAACGACCAACTTGGAAGATAAAAGTCCATCAACTCTCAAGCCAAGTCTGGTTGTTCATATGCTGGTTAAACTTGTTAACAAGTAGAGTTGTTGCATCTGTGACAGGCATAAAATCATCAGGCTTGTCTGAAAAAAAAAAAAAATCAAAAAGGGGGGAATTCAAAACCTTTTTTCAATTCTCATGAACTGTAAGAGAAACACACACACTGTCAAAAACAGAATTTTACAACAACCAGGGCAAACAAAATCCGAGGTTTGACTATAAAACTGCTCCACTGTGGGACACAAAATTACATAAGGAGGAGGAAGTGGTGTTATGGTATTTTGTCCCTGCGACAATTTTACACAGCGCCCTGGACGATACGTTGGAGACCATTGACATATGCGTCTGCGAGTTCCCCCGAGATGCTTGTGTCCTGCCTAAGTCTGACTTGAGCGGCTGAATACGGGACTGTCTCGTTTCGGGGCATGCTCCTTCATACACTGTTTATTCTATTTATAGTTTGACATCGAGATGGAAAAGGCATTTGTGGCAGAGCTGGCGCGTGTGGCCGAGACCGGAACGACACAGCTCCCCTTCTGAATCGTTCTTTTTTTTTTTTTTTTTTTTTTTTTTAAAAGAAGGTTCTTTATGCCAACAAGGCCTGGGACGCGCACGGCGTGTGGCTACCTCTGCTCGGTCATGAGGGGAAAAAACAGGCAATAAAAACCTGTCGCAGTAAAGGAAGCAGGAAGTCACGCGGGTGTGAAAACCATGTGAGGACACTGTCATACCGTCATTGGTCGCACGATTGCGGCCGGGTTCTGTGCCAAAACAAAAACAGCTTGATTTTACTGCAACCATGTCCGAGGACGGTCCTTAAATTTAGATAGTGGGTAATCCCGTTTGCTGGAGACCGTCTGAAAAGCTGGAATGTGGCAAGACCAACACTGCCATCAGCGCACACACGGACATGATCGCCGTTCCTTTTAACCCTCCTGCTGTCCTTCGGGTCAAATTGACCCGTGTCAGATTTTCAAGGTCTAGAAATTACAATTAAAAGTATTTCTTCAGTATAAATTTCTCCTGCTTGCCTTAGTTAGTGTAGTCAACCTATCATTGTAAAATTGTTCCTCTAACATATCTGCCAACACCCCCTACATGTTTATATCACATAGATACTGTTTGGCTCAATTTGACCCACCAGTCACACATGGATGGAAAATGGCC
>JAUESE010061889.1:3027-16309 GCA_032274725.1 Malacoctenus triangulatus
TATGTACTTGTTTGCTTTTTGGCATGCGATTGCTGGATAAGTGTTCACTGTTTACTTGCTCTGCACTGCCTCCCGCTCGTCTCCACCTCAGTGTGGATGCTGCAGTGTGTCGGAGCTCATGGCCTTTACTGCCGAACGCTCAGACGTCTCATTGCTTGGGCTGCTCGGGCTGCTCGCGAGGGAAAAAGGTGCAGCCACTGGTGGGGTGGGTGGTGATGGTAGTGTGTGGGTGGGGGTGTGGGTGCCTGTCAAAGGCCATTAGGTAGCCGGCAGGGTGCTGCGCTCGAGCCCAGAAAAAGTGGCGCAATGCACTGCAGATAAAGCACGGGGACTTCAATGACAACGTCCGAGCATTGAAGATTCCAACTGAAGTCTCCTGCTGCTCTCCACAACAAAATAGCAACCAAGCCTCCAAAAGCATTGGAACAGTGTGAGCGTTTTCATCAGACAGGGAGCAAGGTCATCTCATGAACATAAATTTAACTCAAAAGAAGGAACATAACAAATCAGATGGTGATGTGGTGAAACAAAAAGATAGGAAAAAATTGCTGAGGTAATAAAACAACAGCAGGCACATAATTTGAACTTTGAGCAACAATTCACGACTAGAATATAATGAAATGGAATGAATGGAATGAAAAAGACTTAAAGTAGGCACGATTTATAAGAAATAAAGTACACATAAAACAACGTCTCAAACTTGATCCTACAATCTGCTCCATCAATTACAATGAAACCAGAGAATGAGGAGGATCTAGAAAAGCCTCTGTGTGTGTCATCAGTGGACCGTCTGGCTCATGAAGATGTTCACAAACAAAAAGAGCCAGGACGAACAAGAGTCCTGGGTGCTGAATGCAAAGAAGAAGCGATGGATGATTTCAGACAGAGGGAAGATGGATCAGCTATTCAAGTTCTGTCTGTGTCCATTGGACTGAAGAGGAGGGGAGGCAAATGGCTTCTCAGTGCATGGATCAACACGGAGCATCTCCAAATGTATATGTTGACAGCTTGCACAACTGGATAGACATGTTCAGTACTGAAGGATACATGGAGGATTCCCACCTTTGGAAGTTTTTCCATTATCGATCAGACCGCTGCCATCACTGTCAAGAAGAGCTCAAATTGACAAACATTTTGGATTTACACTGGTAAAACAGTGAAAGTAACTCTTAGAAATCTAGTCCAGCAGGAAGATGTTCAGCGTAATGACTTGGGTACCACAACTGTATTTCTGCTCATGAAGCAACTGAAACAGAATTCAAGGCAAGCATTTAAATGTACAAATACAGCTGAATAACCTAAAGTCCTTAAAATCAAATAAGAAGCCAATTTACTGCGACACAGAGACAGGTCCTCACAAGCAGTGAGACTTCCTTCCTGAAAGCCGCTTTCACTCAGACATTCCTAAACTCTTTCTTGCACTCTAGAGATTCAGAGTCACTTCAAGCGGTGATGGGAGCCTGTTGTCTTTGCAATTCTGTTGCACCTCTAAAGACCCGGCATCAAGCTGCCAGGAGGCCTTAGTTTCAAGTAGCTCAGCAGCTGTAATGTGAGCAGCAAACACGCGAGTCATTAATCACTGCTGTTTATGGAGATGTTGCAACTGTAAGCAAACTAAATTTAAAAGCCGGCAGATGTGTGATGATGGCGTGACAGTGAGAACATGGTGTGAGGTGGTCAGAAGTTGGATGGCAATGGTTAGCCTGCGGGGTGACGGATGGTGGAGGGTCGTGGAGGGTGGTGTGGTGGATGATGGGGACCAGTTGTTCCAACACCATCTGGTCTCCTGAATGGGCGTCTGCCCCGCCTGAGAAATTGAAGCTGTGGTCTTTTAATCTGGGAACCGTTTGTGGCTGTGTGGGCGGCGTCTAATCTGGTTGATGGTGCTTTTGACAAGCTGCTCCGGCCGAAGCCACATCAAACCTCCGACTGGATTCCAACAGCCGGCGAGCTCAAGACGGCTTTTAAAGTTTAGGGGGATGTGTGCACCTGAAGCTCAGGACGAACATTCGAAACACTAGGCAGTTCAGGAGTGATCTGTCCTTTCCGGGTGTCATCAAATCTAGATTGAAAAATACACTCAGCAAAACTTTCAATTAAAAATCTGGGTTTTCAAGCATGTACGAGCCCAAAAGAAACAAGTTGTTTGAAGGAACTCCTGGTATAATAGACACAAGAAAACACATCAGCATCATATTTTGCATGGAAGAGCTTTAGACAAACAGCCTCACTTCAGATTGAAACGTGCGGAAGACAAAATGATGGATGCAAATGTGAGATTTTTCCTAATGTACACTGGATGCTCTTTAGCACTGCTGGATCCACAGGTGAGCCCGCAGAGCGAGAGTGAGTTTAGGCACATCCGACATCCCCAACCCACAGCCCTGCACCGCGGTGCTCCCAGTGGTCTTCCTTAACGTCACGAGTCCACAACAAAGAGATGCCAAGTAGGGCAGCAAAAAAGGGGGGCTCGTGAATGAGGACAGGGGGGCCGGTGAATAGCGGTGTAGCAGCCAAGGAGCGACTCGGGCTCCTGATGAACAGGAGATGACAAAGCAGCCCCCCCCGCTTCCCCTGCACTCGCCACCGGTCCTCGGCTCGGGGCTGTGTGTGTGTGTGTGAGTTCTGAGCGATGGATGTGTGCAGAGTGGTGCGTGGCGCTGTACGCTAATCCCAGAGTCAACGTCTGCAGTTAAAAGCGCTGCGAGGAGCTTTGTTGGGTTTTTTTATTGCTGCACTCTGAAAAAGGAGGATGGTGGTATTTGATTTTGTTGCCCCGCCGCCCTTGTTTTCATACAACCTCATGCGATCTCATCTGTTGTTGCAGCCAGGGAGACAGCAGGAGATGTCATTTTCTCTGTGAGAGACTCTGAGGTCCAGCGAAGGTCGGACTCATTCTCTCACACGCTGCAGTAGTTATCTAATATGGCTGGCAGCTGTCAATTCACCTCTCAATCTGGATGGTGGGTGTCATGTTTATCCCATTCACTCAAGCACTTTAGTGCGGTGCTAATCACAACCTAAAACACAAAAAGTTGGCCAAAATGTTCCTATGCAAAGACAAAGTTTGACTAAAAAAGTTTGCTCATTTTAAGCATGAGGATCCCTCATAACAGCAGGCACAAACAAATGAAAGTGTAACAGCATCAATCTGCTAGCGGAAGACTGAATGGGAGGTTGAATGTAACAACGCAGTCAGAAGTGTTGGTGGAGGTAACAAACAAAACAAACAGATGCTGATTTGGGATAATCCAATAGCAACAAACTATGGGAGATAATCTGTCACCTAGTGGAGACCTGAGCGTAGGAACAAAAAAAAAAAGAACTCAGGTTTGCTAAAAAATTAAACTGGCCTCTGAGGACAAGAACCATTACGTCTCCAGGAAAGGCCGAGCTGGATTGCACCTTGTTTTCAAATGATGCAGCAGCAGAAGCTTTTGAAGCTTTGAACAAAACAATAAAAAGTCCTCCATGACCTTCATCCATCATGTCAGGGGTTCATTAAAGTTTGCGCTGATGGTACAGAGCGTTTGCTGCTTTCACACATTCAATCCGACAGGATACCTGCAGTTCTTTGGTCTCCTGATAACACAGGGTGAAGTCCTATATTCTTTGACTGTCACATTAGCTTTCCTCCCCGTGTCCCATCATCCCCCTCCTCTGCCTACATTGTAACCCCCCCATCAGTCGTAGCCTGGAGGCACCTCCCTGCCTCACGCAGTCCGCGGCAGAGTGACTGGCATCTTTGTGCCAACTTCACAAAAGCGCGGCCCACGACAAAAGGAGGACCTTGAGGCAACGTTTCGTTTCTCTGGCTCTTTCACGGAAGCCGCAGACAGATGATGGAGTGACAGCATTTCTCTTTCTCTTTGCAGGTTTATCTCCCTGCACACCCCCACCCCCACCCCGCTCCCCGCATATCTGAATGAAATGACTGAATTAAAAAAAAACAGATCATCAGAAATGAGCCCCGTCTTCCTGATAGAATGTGCAGAACAATGCTGGCGCTGTGCTGTATCTGCAGCGTGCAGTAGCAGCGAGTGGGTGGAGGGACAGAAGTTGGCAGAGACTTTCCTTCTCCATGTTGCTGGATGAAAACAGAGGAATAATCCACTTCATCGTGAAAAAAACCCCCAAAACATCTTGTGTTTCTTCCTGAGTGAGAAACGCTAAGAACGAGAGGGATTGGGGACGAGCAAAAAGATAAAGCTGCGAATTACCGTGCACATCGGGCCCATAAAGCTGCATCTTTTTTTTTCCTACTCTGTGTATAGGACGCACTGCACTTAATCCTCACATATGGAGTTGTGCTCTTTATGGCAGCTCAGGGCTTTAAGACACAGGATTGCAGAGAGCAATTTATCAGCGGAGAGTCCTCTGGTGAGCGTTCAGGAGGGAGGAATCCCACTGGAGCAACAGAACCAACAGGACCTTTCAACACGTGTTTGACAAAAGTTAGCTAAAATGTTCCCATGTGACGACTGAAAGTTTAACTGTGTTGAATCAAAGAAAGTTTGGTTCATTTTAAGCCTGAAGATCCCTCATAACAGCAGGCACAATCAAATGAAAGTGGAAAAGCATCAGTCTGCTAGCGGAAGACTGAATGGGAAGTTGACTGTAACAATGCAGAGTTGGAAGTGTTGGTGGAGGAAGGTAACAAGCAGGTCAAAGACATGCTGCTTTAGGATTAATCAAGAGAAACAAATGATGAGAGACAATATGTTAAAAACTGGAGACCTTAGCGTACGAAGAAGTCAAAAGAAAAACTCATTTGATAAAAATCAAACTGGTCTGAGGACAAGAACTAGTGCGTTTTCAGAAAAGGCAGAGCTTGTTTGCACCTTCTTTTCAAAAGCTGTAGCAGCAGTAATTCTGAACAAAACGTTCACTTTGAGGTGGACAAAAACTTACATTGTGTTGGTAAATTATTCTTCTAGCATGTTCTAAGTATGAAAAAGAGCTGATATACATCAGTCACCTGGAAATGCACAACCCACTTTCATTTCCTGTCCACGGTCGTCAGCCGTCTGCAGTGAGTGACGCGTTAAGTGAAAGAAGGGCTGGGAGCTGACTGCTTTTAAAAATGATGTGTTGAAGAAAAAGGAGCATTTAGGAGCATTTGATTCTGAAAGTGCATATAAATAGAAATAAACATCAAACAATGTCTTTTCAATAAGAAACTTCCGAATTAAACTACATTTCTAAGCATAGTGTTTCATTCAAATCAATTTACACCATGGAAACTGCTCGATATTCTGACAAAATCTATCTTATTAGGAATGTTTAATCATTAAGAAAGTTGCATCTTTGGAGTTGGAGTTGGAGTTCAAGAGTCCAGAACAAAACACCAAGAGTTATGGAATAAAACGTCCTCCTGTTGATGAAAACACAGCGCTCTCCGCTGTGTTTTCATCAGCGGTAGGGAGTCCTGAAGCTGACACCTACGAGGACCGGTAAAAATACCAGTGCCGTGATCCCACGCATTCAGCCCAGCATGCAGCGGTGGCAGCTAGCGAACTCTGGTTGTATAATAGGGGTTTTAAAAAGTGCGGCTGTTGTTTCGTGTCTTTTGTTTACATCTTTTGGCTCTGAGGGAGAAAAGAAAAAGCCAAGCAGCATCCATCTATCCATCCATCCATCCATCCATCCATCCATCCATGCATCATCTTCCACTTATGCAGAGCGGGCCTCGAAGGCAGCAATCCCAGCAGAGACCCCAAGACTTCCCTGTCCACCACACTCAGCTTTTCTGGGGGGACCCCAAGGTATTCCCAGGCCAGCCGGATGGTGTAATCCCTCCACCGTGTCCTGGGCCTCCTCCCAGTGGGGCATGCCTGGAACACCTCCCTCAGGAGGCAACCAGGAGGCATCCTAAGCAGATGCCTGAGCCACCTCAGCTGGCTCCTCTCTATGTGGAGGAGCAGCGGCTTTACTCTGAGCTCTGCCGGGAAGCAGAACTCCTCCCAAATCCTGAAGGGTGTGTCCAGCCCCCCTTGGAGAAAACTCATTTCGGCCGATTGTATCTGAGATCTCATTCTTTCGGTCATGACCCAGAGTTCATAACCATTGGTGAAGATGAGAATGTAGATCGGCCGGTAAATAGAGAGCTTCGCTTTTTGGCTCAGTTCTTTCTTCACCGCAACAGACCGGTACATCGACCGCATCACTGCAGCCACTGCATCGATCTGCTTGTCGACCTCCTGCTCCATTCCAATCCCCCTATTCGTGAACACGACCCTGAGATACCTAAACTCCTCCACCTGAGGCAGGAACTCGTCTCCAACCTGGAGAGAGCAAACCACCTTTTTCCAAGAAAACCATTTAAAAAAAATCTCAGTTTTAGTCTGTGTTTTTTTTTCAAGTCTTGTGTGTGAGCATCACCTGCATCCACTCAGTTTTTGAGGCTTTTGGCATGTTTAACAAGTCAACCGCATGAGTCAGACGCAAAGCTGCGGTCTCCTCTGGAAGGTCTCCTTCTTCCCATGGGTCTTCTTCTGATTTACTGGTTTGAACCGTTTGTGAAACAGTGAAACCCCAAAGAGCTCTTGCTTGAGCATGAGCGTGTGACGTCACGGTTTGCTCTCCAGTTGGGTATAAACTTGTTGGAGTGTGAAGTCAAATGGTAGGAAGAGGTGAGAAATGAAGATTCAGCCAGAACACTAGTGTCCGAGCCTGTATATTTTAGATGGATGTTAATTGATAAGTATATACTGAAGAAGCAGAATGTTTTTTTAAACATATCTCAGAGTGAATGTTTTCCGTGTCCCATTTCCTGTCCTCCAGGGTGTTCTCCAAAGCTGGATGTGGGATTGAGACTGAGCCAGGCGCAGAGAAAACAATCAGCTGCCAGCCTGAGGTCACGGTGGAGCTACTGTGGCAGACATGAAGAAGAAGCCGGAGCAGCATGGGTGCGGAGGCCTGGGGAGTCCGGGTGAGGCTGGGGGGGGGCACGAGCGGCACGAGTCAGAGCAAATCTGTGGAGGCTTGTTCTCAAACACAGTAGGGCTGAGGAACGCAGTAGAAGCAGGCTCTAGACTATTTGTCATTTTCCTTTGGAGGAAATCATGGGATTTCAAAAACTTGAATTGTTTAGTAGCTGAGCAAGTGATTGGTTAGGTGGCATCAAACAAAGCAACTTCTGATCACACCTCTAAATGAACTGAATGGATGTTACTTAAATAGTTTTAGTTTTACATCTTTTAACATGACTCGAGTTCACTGAAATCTTGTAAGCATTAAAGTAACTTGAAAAAGCATATGCAAAAAAGCTGTAAACTACCACTAATCACTTTTTTAAAAGACAGACAGAACGACAGTTTTTTGGTAACCGAGGCCCCAACCACAGAGAAAAAAGGTAGCAAGCCAATGTAAACGCTACAGAAACAGCCAATCAGCACGGAGGGTAAGGGAGGGTGGAACCAACAGCTTTTGGTCCGAAACACCTAAGATTGAAACCGGCTGTTTGTAATGCCTTCGCCATGAACAAGTCGAAGGACCTCTGTTCAGCGCTGACATGTATGCTCACTCGTGTCTTCCAGGCTGCACTGCCCTGTCCACTCTGCTGTTGGTCCTCCTGGCGCTTCTGGACTCGGTTGCGGCCTGCCCTGGCGTCTGCACCTGCTACGGCAACACGACCGACTGCTCCGCCGCTGGCCTCATCTCTCTGGCGCCTGTTGTGGGCCTGCTGGGGCTGGACACTCTGGCCCTGCGCCTGCCACGCAACAACCTCTCCTCGCTGAGCCAGTCGGAGCTGTCCAACCTCAGCAGCATGGAGCTCCTGGATCTCTCCCACAACCAATTTTCCGCCCTGCAGCCCGGAGCGTTCTCGGGCCTGAGCGCCTTGCGCTGGCTCAATCTCTCCTCTAACTACCTCGGCATTCGTCTCGCAACCTCTGACCTCAACAGCAGTGCAGGGATCTCCCCGGGCCTAAACAGCAGTCAGGGAACTGTTGGCTTGAGCAGAGAGGCTTTCAAGGGGCTGTGGCAGCTGCAGGTGTTGGACCTTTCCTCCAACGGCCTCCCGTGGCTCCCAAGGGGCCTGCTGGACGAGCTCCAGGGTCTCACCTGGATGTCCCTGGCCGGCAACCAGCTGGGGACGCTGGACAGGGTCACGTTCGAGCCCCTGTTGGGGCTCAGGCGACTCTGGCTCACAGGGAACCCCTGGGAGTGTGACTGCAGGCTGAGGGACTTCAAGCACTGGATGGAGTGGATGATTTACAGGGGTGAGCAGTGCTGCTCGCGCAGCCCTCCACACCGCGGCGGTCTGGTGTAGTCGGACGGCTGACTTGCTCTAACATGGCGATTCCAGAGTCCACACTTGAAAAGCAGTACAATCAAAGCGATTAATCTCTAGTCTGCAGGATGGATGTGTGCTGAGCAAAGGCATCCAAGAATATAACGACCTCCGTCTCTCTCGATTCCTTCCCTGTCTCTTCCAATTTCACCTCCCTCTTGCTGTATCTCTCCCTCTCTCCCTCCTTCCCCCTCCCATCCTCCCTCCTGTTTTTATAGATGGGCAGGTGGATGCGATGCAGTGCATCCTCCCTGGGGATCTGAAGGGCCGGGACATCCGCAGCGTGCCGGCAGAGATGTTCAGCTACTGCCTCCAGAGTCCAAGCAAGGATGGTGGCGGTGGAGGCGGAGGCGGGGGTGGTGCCCCGGGTTACGCCGCCAGGCCCCCGTGCCCACCCGGCCGAGTCAGCAGCACCGACGAATGCGTCCGGCAGCGCTACCGGCCCGTCAGCGTGCGGCGGGCGCACGGCACGCAGATAGTCGCGGGGGTGGTGTGTGGCACCGTGTGCGTCATGATGGTGGTCGCGGCCACCTATGGCTGTATCTACGCCTCCCTGATGGCGCGCTACCAGCGGGAGATGAAGTGCCGCGGGCAGCCCCTGATGGCTGAGTCCGGTGCGGAGACAGACCTGGAGGACGGGCAGACATCGTCCCCGACGTCGCCGGAGGACACGCCACCCAAGGAGGCCTGCGGCTTTGTACACAGCTACCGGATCAGCAGCTTCTGACACGAGGGCGCCCGCTGATGATGCATCTGCAGAGAGAGACACCCTGCAGCCCCGCCGCCGCCACCGCCGCCAAACTCTCTGGACAGCCACTGATTGCACAGCTAATGAAGCTGAGTCGATTCAGTGAAGCCGAAATGCTGCAGCAGTTCTCTTAATGTATGGATGCTCTGTGAATTGTTATTCCCTGCACTGTGTCTCCCCAGCCAGCTCTCAAAACTCCTCTGAAGCTGCTGTCTTCCAGTTCTGCACCTTGACTTCCCTTCATCTGTGTTTTTTTTTCCGACTCATCCTGAGAGATCCCAGAGAATTCCTTTTTTTCATTTGAGCTGTCTGACCCGACGTGTGAGCTCAACAAGCACAAAGTAGAATCATCTGTGAACAGAACATTAGACATCTCCCTTTGTGTTTCTTTTTGTCTGCGTTATTTGACAATAGCTACATGATTTCATACACTGTTGAGTTCCCTCTGACGTATTAAATCCTGTCAGTCCTGCTGCCGGTGGGGGTCGCTGCATTGAGGCTTCAAACACCACAAGGTGCACTGCTTTTTGTCAATGTCAGAGCCATGGTGCCATCTACAGGGCGAGCTCAGAACTACAGCACAGGCTGACCCTTGAAAAGTTCCACAACAAACAGCTATCACCCCCTCGGTTGCGAATGATTTGATTCAGACTTGAAGTGTGTGATAAAGGCTGTAACGTTCAAATGTTTTTCCGAACGGTTTTCTCTGTAATAAGCACATGAAATTGTCTCAAATTTAACTCAAGGACTGTTAATCATGCTGAAAATAATAAAATATATTTATCTAAACTGGATTTATTTCTTGTTCTTAAATGCATCACAGTTCAAGACAATGAAACAGCACAGCCCGCCAACAGGGAGAGGCCTGCTTTCAATCGTCTCTAAGGGATTACAAACAACACCAACAACCCATTATTGTTTTTTTTAATGGTCCCGTCAGACGACATGGTGGCACACCCTCTTTCTTGGCCAATCGCACGTCTGCAAATTTGTCAACGTCACTTTTTTAGCCTGACTTGGCTCGATGGGGAGCGCGGCCAAGCAGCTTCTAAAAGAACAGGTCTTGAGAAGGGTGAGTGGGAATTGCACGATAAGCGGGGTGCTTTTTAATTGCGGCCAAAAACTACCAGTGCTGCTCTCACTTGGGCCAGAAAAAAGGACAAGCCACAAAGGTGGGAAAGGACAGGGGCCGCGAGAGGACATTTGTCTTCTGTCCCGCAGCAACAGTGACTGTAAAACAAAATTTTTACTGTCTGTCCTCTGTCCCACCATGATGGTAACCTCTGTCCTCTGTCTCACTCGTTTGTCTGCCTGCTAAAGCCACACAGTGACTTCACTTCTATTTATTTGTCTGCTCTGTTACAGAAAGGCGGCTTGCTGTGTGACTTCACAAACAGTGCTGCTTGAACTGAACCATGTGAACTCGCTTTGCTGTTTCAGATTAAGGCGGGAACTTGACACGGCGCTGAACTGCCAATCTGCAAGTCTCCTGAGTGAAAACAGCTGATGTTGTAGCACAGAGTTTTAGATGTGTGACTCACCTCCAGCCATAGCTGTCTTCCCTTCAGATGACACTGTCACTGATGTGGTTGCGATCACATACTTCACTCCTGTTTAAAAAAAAAAAAAAGGTTCAGACTTAAATATTAATGCTGTTACACTTCCTGACGATGAGTTGGAATCTAAGTTCCTCCCGAATAAAACCTGAAGAAAAAAAAGAGGTCATGAATCGTACAGTCACTTTAGCCCACCTTTGTCGTTGACGGGGTAATACAGGAAGGTTCCGGGGGTGTTTTCCACAGCCAGTCTGTACCACAGGGGGAAGTGGTCGATGGTGAACAGGTTGTCTTTATCAGTTGGAGTCAGGAACTTCCTGCGGGGTGGAAGCTTAGCTTAGGAGACATTGTGACAAATGCAGATGGCTTTTTTGATAAAATCTTTTCATGATCCCTTTAAGAGGGGGGTTACATTTCTGCATTTAAGCCCCATTCCATCATGTTTGCACTTTTCTTTGACAATTTTGTAGCTACATTTATATATGTGGCTGTAATTTATGTAGATTAACATTTTGGTTGCTTTGTTTCTGGCAAGTTCATGTCTTTAAGAAGGCTCCAATCTCTAAAACCATTATTTTGAAATAATCCAGATTTAGCACCACATATTTCAGACTGTTAAAACAGGCCTTATTCATCAAAGTTCAGTTATCTTTTACAGTATTGATACAGTGTGTGTTGATGTCCTGAAACAGTGTAAGTTTTCCTGCCCTTCAGTTTAATTCTGGATGATGATGATGATGATGACGACGATGATGATGATGGTGATGATGATGACGGTCTGACTTTCTGCAAACTATGTGTAATTACTCCACAGGATCCTATGAAATGATGAACGGGGGGAGTCTTACTTTGCTACTCGGGTCTCCGTGCCCGCGTATCTCATGATCCTCATCAGGCCTGCGCGGGTACCGAGGAAGGCCGTCTCAATTCCCGGCTCCACCCTGCACACATCAGATGGCAGTCATATGTTGGATGAAATTTGTGCTCACTATTTGATCAGCGCTGTCTGATTTATCACATTTCCCATGCCAGCAAAGGAACCCTGAGAACTAACAGGTTTCACAGCCCCCCCCCCCCCAACTTGCCATCAATGAAAACATGAATGTCCCTCATCACTTCCTAGTTGTCACCTGTCATTAAGCATCAGGGCATTCCAATAGGCCTCCAATGGGGCTGTTACCACGGCATCAAACAGCGTCTGCTGCAGCAACAGTTCATCACCTGGGCAACAAGCAAGTTCAGTCAAATCAAGTGTGAACTCTCTATCAAACTGAATCTAAACTTCAATTCATCTTGGTATATGACAGGATCCTTAAACTTGAATCTTATTGTTGATTAACAGGATTGTTTATTGCTGTTTAATTTTTTATTTATTTTTTAATCGCCGTGTCATTAACTCACACTCGAGGTCGGGCTCCTTCCCAAGCAGATAGCGGATGGCTGCCTGAAGCTGGGAGTACTTCCTGTGAGCAGGGTCGATGTCGGTCTCACAGTAAGTCCTGAAGAGAACAAACATGTCGATCGGACCAGTAGAAGAAAATGCCTCACCGCGCCACCAGACAAGACCACAGATGTAACCCTGACTGATGACACGACTGGACCCGACACAGCACCGCAGGAGGTGACCCGATGCAACTGCAACCAAAATCGATAGACTTGGTCCTCGAACCAGAACCGAAGTGCATGTGAAATATGGGAACAATAAAGTAATTGAAAACCAATTTGTAATCTCTGAGTGCAACCCTGGAAGACTCATGAAACATTATGCTTCATACCAAAATGCACAATGAAGTATGTTTTCAGTATTTGATTGATCATATTATGTAATTATCAAGACTTTGCAGTCGTTAAAGTTTTTGAAATGGGTATAATTGTGATGAATTCAGCCACGTAGCTTCTACCTTCCTTTAGCACACAGGTGTCAAACTGTGGTCCTGGAGGGCTGGCTTCCCAGCACTTTTGCATGCTTCCCTGCTCAAACACACCTGAATTAATTCAATGATCGTTAGCAGGCTTCTGCTGAGCAGGATTACGACACACTAATTTAAAGCAGGTGTGTTGGAGCAGGGAAACATTCAAAACTTTTTGGACGCCGGCCCTCCAGGACCAGAGTTTCACACCCCTTGCTTTAGCATGTCCAGAAGAACTTTTTCTGTGACATTTAGCATCTTCCTCTGCCTTTTGGGGGCGTCCGCAGCTGCCTTTGTCGGTGCAGAACGTTTCAGTGACATTGTGGATTTTGTTGTGGAGAAACTTTGCAAACATAACTTTGCCGAGCCAGAACGCATTCTGTACTGAACAGAGGCGAGGGACAGAGGAGATTGATTGACATTGGCCTTACAGTCCCTTAGCCAATCAGGGTGCAGAACATGATGCGCGTTCATACACTGTAAAATAAAAACTATAAAAAACTGCAAAACATCTGCAAAACAGCGAAGCCATGAAAGGTGAGGGTATAGCGAGGGTTTGCTCTGATTATTTGAATTGAACCATTTCTGACAACAAATGAAACATGTCGGTGAGAAGGTCCTGTAAGTACAGGGGGTGTTGTCTCAGAGCCGGAGTGTCACACGCACCACTCGGAGGCAATGTTGAGGTCCGGCGAGGTCAGGTCGTGCAGACCTACAAAGGAAAGTGGACACATTTAGGTTGGGAAGGCTGTCAGCTTTGTTTACCAAAGACATG
>JAUESE010061984.1:7425-18105 GCA_032274725.1 Malacoctenus triangulatus
ACGCACGCACGCACGCACGCACGCACGCACGCACGCATGAACACTCTTTTTTTGGATCCAAACCAAACACTATCAGAACAACTCTTATTAAAGCCAAATATGAAACCGTTTTTTTGAATAAATTGTTACAATCAGCAGTACAAGTAAAACTTCAATTTCCACCTGGTGTTTAACCAGGTGCAGAAACCATGGAAGAAAAGCAACACAGGCAGTCCAACAATTTGCTCATAACGTAACGTCAAGTGCCGACAAGAATTCATTAAAAAGAAAACAAAAAAATTTCTCACAATCCCATAAAAGAGTAAACAAATCATTTTGCATATTCGTCTATTCCATCTGCTTCTGTTTTGTAAATGAATTCACAGGAAAACAGCCCAGCAGATTCATTTGTTTGCTTTTCTCATTCGATGCTGAAGCATTCACCAGTGTTACCTTTCACACAGAAGCCCGTGTTGCTTTAAATGTGATGCCAGAGGAAAAGCACAGCGGCTCAAAGACTCAGCAGGAAGGACACAGTCACAGATGATCACGAACTGTGGCCTCATGCCATTTCAAGACATCAGAGCGGAGACAGCACCATACTGGGGTTACGGAAAGCATGACCGGAGGTTACATCTACATCATGTAGGTCATGCCAATGTTCTCTTTCTAGGTACACAGTTGACAAAATTGAATGGACACTGCAGACCAAAAATACGAACGCATCAAAGTTGCTGTAGCAAAGCCAAAACGGGCCCAGCCGGAGGGGATGTATTATTCCGTGTGTTTGTTAAGAAGCTGCACTGGAGGAGGAAAACACCTCACATTACATCAATAACTTTACTGTGTGACACATATTTGCACAAGCACTTGCTGTAGTTGCTTAGTGCTTGGAAAAGCCTTCTCTTTTCATTAGGTCCAGCCTGTGGCTGCTTCATTCATCAGTTTAATCCCTTTATTCAAACATTATGACATCTGATGGTCCACTGATCAGTATCAAAGCACTGCTAATGGTGCAGAGTGCACTGACATCGCTGGAAACCACAGAGGTAGTCGGAGAGGAGAAGACGAGGGAAGCAAGACAGAGAGAGAAAAATGTGTAAGAGAGCAAACATCATGAATTAGAAGAGTGCATGTGACTGCGAGCAAGAGAGTCAGAGCGTGTAAACGTATGGAGGAAGGGGTTACGGTTTCCAGGGTGTTGGCACACATGTATAGACTTTCACTGCAGCGCCGACTCCACTGAACAACAGCTTCAGTCCATGATTCATTGGCAGTGAAATGTAAAATTAAATCTGTAGAATAGCTCCATGGAGTGTGAGGCGACAGTCACCCTGCTGAGAAACCGCCTTGCCTGCACAATAATGCAAATCACAAACAAGCCTCTCTGCAAATAAATGCATACTGAAAACAACCAGAGAAATAAAGTCCATGACCGAATAATGTGAAGACGGAGGCAGCGGAATTTTGAACCAACAGATGGGGACTTCGTAGAAATGACTCCCTAAAGAAGGCGGGAAGTTAGTACAAATGAGTTTAATCACACAAGCCTCGCCCCACCGAGAGCAATCTGTCATCGGGCACTGAGCAGGACATACCACAGAGTGGAGCTTTTCTAAAGGAACAACTGAATAGAAGCACATTTTTTCACTTCACTGCTACTGGAACCCAGCAGAGTCAAGTGAGAGAAACAAGAACCAAACGTTTTATGCAAAACAAAACAAAACAAAGACAACACATGTGAACGAACCTCTTGAGAATAAAGTGAAGAGCAAATGATTTTGCATTTCAATCATCTACATTCTATGTTTGCGTTTCCTTAAGTCAAATGTTTCCACATAAATACATTGTGGGATGAAAGAGGTTCACTAAAAAACACTGTTTTATACGAGTCACTGATTTAGTAGAATCTGATCATGTTTTGTTTATTTTTCACAGTAAATATTAGTCAGATGAAGCACACAATCAAAGCTCTCCTGTGTTTCTTTTTCGGAATAATATAGGCCATAATAATCCGATTCAACGTGACGGATCACTAATAGACAGAATTTGGGTGAATACAGCAGGACTTGGCAGCAGCAGCGGCCAGTCCTCGCACTGGTTTACCTGTCGCCAGCGATCGCAGTCATGGAATAGATGCTTGCAAACACGGACGTGACCGGGAAGAAGTTTTGGAATTTGCAGTAGGCTTCCCCGAAGTACCACTCCCCGTGAGCGGCGTAGATAAAGTTTATCAGAGTGTTGAACGCGGCCATCGACGCGTCCGAGAACGCCAAATTTAGCAGAAAGTAGTTCGTCACGGTCCTCATGCGCTTGTGGGCGAGGATGATCCATATCACGATGAGGTTTCCGAACACCGCCACCGCCAGCACGAAGCTGTAGGCGACTGACCACAGAGCGACGCGCCACGGCGGCTGCACAAACTGGTTGGTGTAGTTGGCGGTGATGTTGGATCCGTTATGTGGAGCCGCCATCCTCTCCTCCTTTCACCTTCACTCTGGCTTCTGAAGTAGCGCTGGGTCGTTCAGGTGCGATGCCGGGATGTCAAAGGGGGAGTTGCGTGAATGCGCCATAACGCGCGAGTTAAACGCTCCCGAAATCACACATTTTTCCCCGAAGACGTCTGTCTGCAGCTCGCACCGTTTGGCTCTAAAACTAATTAAGGTAGAGAAAGTGCGCGCGTAACAAGTCTCCCTTCGCGCCTGTTGAATGTGGGTGTGAATGTGCAGCCTGTCCTCCAGCAGCAGCAGCAGCAGCAGGCAGCGCGCCGTGCGCACTCAGTGACGCACAAGTGGCACACATAGTGAAAGAAGATTGATTGATACTCATGGCTTCTGTTTTAAACTTCATGAATAACCCATTGCCTGCTCTCTCTCTCCCTCTGTGGTGTACAATCAGTCAGCGCACAATGCGGTCTTTTCAATCTCCCCCTAACCGTCGCATGATCTTGTGTCAACAGCGGTTTCAGGAGCCACAAACAGGATATTGAAACTGCCGGCAGCGCGCCTCTCCTCGTCTCTCATGCGTTTGCAGCCATTATCTGGTTCATCAGGATTTCACACAGCTCACCTCTGCCTTGAACCACCCGCCTCCGTCAAATTTTGCGTGACTCGTTCTCTTTGAGGTGGATATATTCATGTTGTTGCTGGGTTTTTTTTCTGATTACAGTCTTAAATCAAAAATACACAAGAGAGAATGGAAATGGAGCCGCGGTGCTTAATCCCACCGCAGGTTGAGTGGCTGTGATTCTGCTCCTTTTCCTGTCAGACCCACATTCACAGCTAACAGGCTGAAGTTGCCCCCCAGACATCCCACCATTCACATCAGATAAACCTCCTTCATCTGCTTGTGTTGCCCTCAGTGCTCTTGTGACCTCTACGTGGGAAACATTTACATGTCTCTCATGACGGATCGGATCTAATTATCCCTGTACAACTTTGCAACATCAGTGTTTGTGACCAAACAGGTGACGGGTTACTGTGATGCTTCCTGACCAAAACGCAGCATAGGACACACATGCATATTTGATTCAATGAGAGAGAAAAACCGTTTCACTAACCGTGCACGAACACACTGCTTCGTCAAATGTATCTGTAAAATGATTCAGGTAAACAAAGAGGAAAAAAACATAATATGCTGGCTCAATGCTGCAATAAATACCGAAAGGCAATTAACAAATATTGCATGGTGACTCAATGATTGCTGTCTATCGTAGCACTCATTTTGGTGAACACAAATTCCTTCACAAAACGAGGACTCCACCTCTGTTTACTTCTCTTGACATACCAGTAGAGATGCAGACAGTTACTCGACCAGCTAGACAATTAATTTAACCAAACAATGCACTCTAAATGAGGCAAATAATTTCATCCTGTCCTGTTTTTGCAGTGTCCTGTTGCTAATGCTGAACAGTTCTGCAGCAGAAACTGAGTGTCACATAGCAGAGGGAGAAAAGCTGAGTTACCCTTTCCCCCCCCCAAAAAAAATCATTTTTACAAGATGTAAAATGACTTGTGATGAAGTTGTCTATAAGTAGGCCTGACTCCAATGAACAAACATTTTGTTATGCTGTTGTAACATGTTGAAATTCATAGAAAGCAAGATTGGAGCTTTTTGCCTCTGGTCATGCAAACACTGGGAAAACTTTAATAATGAAGCTTCATGCCTGTTATGTAAATAGCACATACAGTAATTGAGCTCATATGAATTCATGGATAATAAGCATACATGTTGATGTAAGTGGTCGTGTTATGTGCAATGTGACAGAAGGTTGTTTTTTTTCAAGATTTCAGTGTGAGTAATGGTGAATCTATATTTCCTCTAGAGATGCTCAAAGGAAATGTGTGAAGAGAGAGAAAAAAACCAATTACAGACTTGAGCAGCCACAGCAGTGTGTTGAGGTGATGACTTGGAGGACGTGGAGCTCATCACTGCAGCTTTCACTTGAGTCTTTGATCACCAATGGAACCTAGAGGGTCTCTCCAGTTGCCCACTGTACAATCTCTGCCACCGTTATTAATGATCAGTGCAGTCTTGTGGCGCGTGCTGTGTTTGAAAGAATGCACATACAGACGCGTGAAGAAATCCTGATTGTGGGAGGGAGGAATTCCACTTGGATCCTGCTTGGGTTTCAAAAAAAGACATGCCTAATCTTTTTGTTCCCTGATTAATGTGAATTTCACTGTTGAGTTTCTGGTTCACATTATAAGAGGACAGACAGACATATAATAAACCTGCATGTGTTAATATTACTCCTCAATGACACAGAGGCATTCAGCCATGTAATGCCATAGTGATCAGAGTTTGTACAGTTTTTAATGGCTAATGCGTTGACATGGTGACATTTGCATGTTCAGGAAACATGATAAAGACTTATTATTTCATGATTGTATGCACGATAATCCATGACCTTCACACTTACATTTCTTCACCAGATGGAAACATTATTTACATCGCCTCGGTCTGAACACCAGGTCTGAATCATTGGTGGGGCTTTTACTTTTCCAGATGACTTATTCTATCTGGAAAGCAGCGAACTAATGACTGAAATTGGTTTGACTGTTGAACGTCTGATTGGAAATGCATGAAATCAAAGAAGGGGACGTATCAGGCTCAATGTGAGATGCGAGTCCAATATTTTCCAGAGACAAAACTTGTGCGACTCCCTTTAAAGTACGGCAGGACATTCGACTCATTTTTACCGAGCAAGTGTATCAGTCTGGCTTCACTCCACGACACAAACACACACAGACTAAAAACCTTTTAGCGCTGATCAGTCAACACTCTCTGTTTAAGGTCACCTGGATGGACCAATACATACAGGACGGTGACACGATGAGGTTCACCCACAATTTGCACGGAGGAAAGTAGAGAAGATGGGCAGGGTTGTGAAACTTATGTTCGTGGGAGCATATTAGTCCTATACTAGATATTTGTATGTACACACCTCCTGTTACACATTGCTCTGAACAGGAAAGGAGAGATTAAAACAGCACGAAGAAAGAGTCCGCAGTAATTTTTTCGAGCAGGCACTTCATGTTTATTCATAGATATCCGAACACCAGGTTAAACTAATGCCCTGCAATTACATTCAAGGAAGAACAGAAGCGCACAACGTTTTCATGCACACAACACAATTACACTTATGAGGTGTCATGATTCCTTAGGGGACCATAAAGTAAAAGCAGCATGCGGTTGGTGTTGCCTGCCACCGCGATACAAAACGGCCAAGACAAAAGATCAAAGGTTAAAAGAAATGCTTCATTTGTATGTGTTGCATGAAGCGTTTAATTTTGAGCCCTGTCTGTTCTCTCCTTGGATCAGTTTGCGACTGGCCGCTTAATGAGGCGCTGTGGGACCGCCGCCATGGCATTGCTGTGTGGATGCTATGTGGTCGAGGCGTGGCAGTCGGGAGGGTAATTACACTGTCTGTCATGAAATGTCACTTCTTGTATAATTATTGTGAAAGTTTAAGAGCAGCAGATACACGGCGTTTTTACACATCCCCTTCTCTTCCCAGCTGTTTCGGTTTTATTTCAGAGATTGTGTCAGGGACTCCGGGCTATTTACTTCAATCAATTCAAATCGTAAGCGGGGAGCGCAATTAATCGCGCAACTGAAATAGCTTTGCTGTTCAGTTAATCACAAATTATTCCTCGCCGCAGACACTGACCATAAAAGTTGGGAGGTTTCTAACTATTTTTCTATCATGGGACGTGCCAAAGGTGCACCTCGCCTCGGTCTGATGACAGCTGGGATTTGCGCCAGCACCTGCCGTGACCCTACGATGGAACAAGCATCATGGAGGGTGAGTGGATGAATAAAAATTAGGACTGTGCTGTGTTGCGGATGCAGCCAAACAAATGGACAGTCTGTGGCTGGTGTGGTAAGTGCACCGAAACAGAGTGCTCTGGGGTTGGACGGGTTGAGTGCTGTTTTTTTGGGGTTTATTTGGTGCGTAAGTTTTTCTTCATCTTATGAAACCACAAATGTGACCCTGCTTCAGGTTTGTCCTTCCTCTCTGGGTTCTGCACAAAGCAGCCTGTGAAAATCCACCGAGCTCCGACCACACTCATCCGTCCAAAAATAAACTCGCTACGTTTCATATCACCGTGTCTGAGCACGCGGTTACGTTTCCCTGATGCAGTACGATGTTGATTGTGGGTTGTTCATGATATAGTCACCAAACATTGATATAATTAACTGATACAAATACAAACTGCCACAATTTAATCAATCCACTTGTACAAGTTGTATTTTATAGAGAAAAGTTCCTCACATAGTAAATTGTCAGAAGAGTTTGAAAGAGGAAGTTTTGTGGAGTTTTGTGCTCTCTGAAAGCATCTCGTCACACACGTGGAAGATAAATGAATTATTGAGATCACACGTCATTATTTTTTCAGGGTTTGAGCAGGCGTAGTGTTTCTGCTTGCGATATTTCTCTCAACATCGACGACTCTATTCATGCTGGCAGTAGGTGCAAAGAGATGGAGATCGCCAAGACCATAAAGATCAATCATTATGAACATCTGTTTCATGTTTCAGCTCTATCAAACAAGAGGTTACTAAGAGACTGGCTGCAGTCCATCACTGGAGCAGCATTGCAGCTTATCTCATATCCTGACCTGTGGCTGACTGCTGTAATTTCTTGACAGTTTTTTTATGAGAGTTGGACAACAACCTGTGCTTGCTGCTTGATCCTTTCATGCACCTGCAGTTTGGCCCCGCCCACTGCAGCAGAAGACCTTTTTTATTCTGCCAGGAGTGCGGAGTCTGCGCTGAGGAGATGTCACTACTATCTCTGGGAATAGGTTGCTGGTTCTCATGTCTGAAGTCAAGAACTCTCTCTCATATGCTTTCACATTTCAATACTGAATCTGCGTGGTGTCACAACCAATAATAACCCAGTCAGAGTTTGAAACGAGACCTACGGGGAAGATGGGTGTCGAAAGGAGAAGCTCGAGCATCCACAGACGTAGCGACACAGAAAAAGATGTCAAATTAAAAAAAAAAAAAACGTTGTGGTGTTTTAAGAATTCAAATCGAAGAAAAGATCAAACTTCTGGTTGAATTACCACCAAACTTCTGCATCCGGGCTTCTGGAAATCAAAGTATACACTTGAGACTGTAACCTGTCAGGAAGTGTAGGACAACAACCTCGGAACAATCCTACACGGTGTGATGGAGTGTTTATTGTGCGCATTTGTTGTGTAATAATTTAATAATATTTAGACAGCAACTACATTTCAAAACAACGTTGGACTGTCAATCTCTCCACAGGGAACCTTCGCTTTTACTCATTCTCAACTGGTTCAGTTCTTGCCCCAATGACAGATAAAGTGATTGCTGGTTATGCAACAATAAATAAATTGATAGACCTAGAAATGCTGATCTTAAAATGTGCCAGACAGCTGATGCGGCATGTTTACTCACTGCAAATACACACCGCCACACTCACTGGCTCCACAGATCTGAGTGAATTGGTGCGATTTGCTGCATTCTTGCACCTCGCTGACCTTCTTGACATTGAGGCGTGGCACAACCTCGCATTGAAGTCAGCCGACGGATGTGCAGCCAGGAAGACGCGGTCGTTTACCGAGCAACGCTTTTCTTTTCATCCGCAGCCAGACAGCAGTTGGCCTCGTTGACCCAGACAGCCGGGGATCTCTTCGGACTCGCTTTTTGGGCGATCAAGAAAACGTGACTTCTGAATCCTGAAATCTCTCACAGCTGACGCACATTCACTCTGCTACTCATCAGTGGTTGACAGAAGAGGCCACATCGGTGTAGGAGTCTGATTCTGAGGTTCTCTGAAAATTGTGGATCTCTGGTGAGAGAAAAGCAGAGCACTTTGTGAAAGGAGAGTGTGTTTGCTAGCAGGGGCTCTTCTCTTCTTCATCCTACCAGCTGTGGTTTTTTAATACTTTGAATGAACCACTTGATTTTAATTTGGAAAGAATTGGATGAAATGAGGGAATTTTCACACCCAAATGCATTCCTCTCTCCTGGTTTGTGGAAAACACTCTTTTGAACATGAGTTTAATTCGAACAAAAGATGGTGTTGGGATAAGGAAACATGCAATCAAAGTATCTGTTTTACTTTCAAGATTAAGAGTGAAAACAAAGCATGAGCGAATCCGAGTGCAAAGACATCCTTTTATGGAACTGCTTTGAAGCAGCTCTGCAGCTCTCTGAAAGTATCCTTCAAGTCTCCACAGGCTCTTTATGTTGTGTAAGAAGGCCCCGTTCTTCACCTGATGCACTGCAGCGCAGGAACAAAACAGCCTCAGTGGCTCAGCCACAGACAATAACAGGTAATAACAGGTTCAGCAATTTAGGTGCTTTAAGTGTGGAGTGTGAAAGAGCTGTGTCACGGAGCAGGGAGGAATATATAAATCTTTCTTGCGAAACGATGATGGCGAAAAATCCAATATTGTTTCACAGACTTTCATCACCTTGTAAATAGCCTGATTTCGCATCAGAATTTATTCTCTGTTGCAATATTTTTTGTAGAGTTTAGTTTTTCTGAAGGTAAGCAGCTTGTCGTCTTGCTGGCAGAGCATCACGATTGTTTCCCTGAGCGGAGATTCAGGTGATAGAACCAAGTTACAGTTGTCCAACAGCTGCCTCATCCATTTCCACAGAACTGTTCTGGTGAATGCTCTACAGATGGCTCCGGTTCTTAACCTGTCGATCTGTCACGTCACTTCCTCGAAAAGTGTTGGTTTCTTCTGATTGAGCTTTATGAGATGAAATTGACTTTAACTCCTACCGAAGACCAGACTGTCCCCACTTTGACTGAATTGTGAGGATTCCTTTCACACCTAAACGTAGATCTGCATTAGCATTAATGAAACAAATCAACCAGTCAGTTTTCTGGTTGATTCTTTGGCCACTGAAAGTCTACTTATCATTTCTATTTCTCACTTCTAAATTGCCACAATATCGAGTTTAACAACCTGTTCTTAAGGTCTAATCAATGCAGTTCATACCACAATGAACCTCACAGTCAGTCACATGATGTGAGCAAATTGTGGTCACAACACTTCATTCACGGTCACTCAGCCATGCGTGCAATTACAGACCAGTGGGTTTTTTTCTTGATTTTTATCACACATTGCAGCCCAGGAACATGACTGTGTGATGTGTTGTGATCAGCACAGAGAGACCAACACAAAAAGGCCGTCCAGCAATCCAATTCTTGGCTGCTTCCCCACAGTTATTCAGAGGCGAGAGCGAGTGTGTGCCATTCACGTTTGTGTTCCCTCGATCTTCTGACTTTGACCCAGAATTGTTCGGTTGCATTTGCACGTGAATTGTAGCGGATGTGTCCTGACAAGTGAAGAAGATTTATGAGCGTTTGATGTGAAAATTCGACTTCTTTTGATGTCGTTCCTGAGAAAAATCAAATCAAGCATGTTCACTGATGTAAAGCAATGTGCCACATGCATGCATGCACACACCCATCCATACACACACACACACACACACACACACACACACACACACACACACACACACACACATACACACACTATAATGGCGAACTCCTGTGTGTCCACTGTCCAATATGGTCTCTCTCTCTCTCTCTCTCTCTCTCTCTCTCTCTCTCTCTCTCTCTCTCTCTCTCTCTCTCTCTCTCTTTCCACCACATAAACATTCAGTGAGATGATATAATGTAGAATCATATGGACCAAACAGCTTGCTAACACTTTGATGAGTTTTGTTTGTCGCCATTGTCTTTCAGGTCTTTTCTTGATGGGACATGTTTTCATGGTGTCGTCTCACCTTGTTCCCTCCAGTTCCATTTGTCTGAAATCTTCCCATCACGCCCTTGTTGTGTGTTTCATGGTGTATTGTGTGCATCGCTGTCCTGCCTGTAGACTTCACTTCTTTCTCATCAAACCATTTAATTATCTCTGGCCACCTGCGTCTCGTTGTTTCCCCCCCTCCCAGGTGTGTGCATGTGGTCAGGTGCTTTTCCATTAGCCCTGCCCAAATTATCTCAGATATGATTTGTTTGTTTTTTTCATCAGGTATCAAAGTGTGTTCCTAACCTCCTTCTTTCCTGCTGTATGTATGATGCCATATTGAGACAATTATTCCTTTGATTTCATTCTCTCCTGTTCTCTTCCTGTTTTGGAAGAGGTAATTGCTTGGATTCAAAACTTACTGTTTACCTGTTGGAGAAGAAACTATTTG